>JACCIB010000592.1:0-118504 GCA_018906965.1 Philotrypesis tridentata
GGATCCTCTTATTACGAATTGCTATCGGAGAGGTGCTCTCTTTTCAAGAATAACATCGGGCGACTATCCGTTATCATGAAATAGACCAGGAGGATTTCTCTATTTTCAAGAAATAAGCTGGGACGGAATCTCCGTTCCCGAGAAATACTCCCCCATAGTGCGTAGAATATGTGGAGGAAAATGCCACCCATATTTCCCAAATTCCGATTCTTATTGGTAACTATTCGTCACACAGCTATTTTAAATAAAATTTTATTCTATAGTTTACCTACAGTATTTCCAAATATGGAATTTTTTTGATTCGTCGGCATGATTAAGTTTATTTTATTATAGAAAAATTGCCATGATTCAAATATTAATAATATTTACAGTTAATTGTAATCTCATAATTATTAATGCATGCGATACATGTGCATGTTCAATTTCTGCTCTGGAAAATGAAATGAAAGGTGCGAAATATTATTAGAATACTTGAGAATACTTATGTACTGAAAAGTTCAAGATTCTCCATTTACTGCTAGCTTCATGAGATGGATTAAGAAGGATCAACATACCCGGTTGTATATAATAATGATATTTTGATCCATAGTATAAATTAAATTATTGTATTCAAACTATATATTAAGAAAGCGTAAAAGTGATATAATTATATTATTAAAATGTTCTTAAGGACTTATAACAGGGTTAAAATTATGATAATATCGATTTTTTATTCACTTTTTTCACAATTAAAAGTCCGTAGACAATGGTCCGGAAAACCGTATTTGGCTACAATAATTGGCCTCAAAGATATAGGCAATAAGATACTGGAGGGATTAAATCATAACGGAATTAACAGCGTCAAAAAATAAGGACACACGCCGAGTCGAATACGGTAGAAAAGTACTGGCTGTCCCGACGATAGAGAAAGAATGAGTGGAAAAAATTGGTAGCTATCTTATCGGCGCCTTATAAGTCATCGCTGCAATTGGTCCTCCCTTTTTCTCCCGATACCGCGCACTGCAGCTCCCGGTCATCGAGAAATGCTCTCGGAAGATTTCACGACCCAGAGGCCTTCTCGACCGTCGAGAACTACTCACGGATGGCGACTTGACCCAGAGGCCTTTTCGAGCATCAATAAATGCTCTCGGAGACTTTTTAGACCGAGTGGCCTTCTCGATCAACGAGAAAAGCTCTCGGAGGGTTTCTCGACCCAGAGGTCTGCTCGACCGTCGAGAAATACTCTTGGATGGAGACTTGACCCAGAGGCCTTTTCGACGATCGAGAAATGCTGTCGGAGACGTTTCAGACCGAGTGGACTTCTCGATCAACGAGAAATGCTCTCGGAGGCTTTCTCGACCCAGAGTTCTTCTCGACCGTCGAGAAATACTCTTGGAGGCTTTTTAGACGCAAACACCTTCTCGACCGTCGAGAAATGCTCTCGGAGGTTTTTTTAGACGCAAAGCTCTTCTCAACTGTTGAGAAATGCTCACGGAGGGTTTCATGACCCAGAGGCCTTTTCAACGATCGAGAAATGCTCTCCGAGACTTTTTAGACCGAGTGGACTTCTCGATCAACGAGAAGTGCTCTCGACGGGTTTGTCGACTTAGAGGCCTTCTCGACCGTTGAGAAATACTCTCGGATGGTGACTTGACCCAGAGGCCTTTTCGACCATCGAGAAATGCTCTCGAAGACATTTTAGATCGAGTGGCCTTCTCGATCAACGAGAAATGCTCTCGGAGGCTTTCTCGACCCAGAGTTCTTCTCGACCTATGCCGTGTAAGTCGACCACATTGCAACGATGCCAGAAGTGGCATCCCTCCGAGAGCTAAGCTATATCTATGTATTATACCTTGTGACCTTCATGAAACGGATAATATATGTATATTCGCCATATTCGCTCATCGCTGCTCTATTTGAATATTCGAGTAAAAAAAAATAATTTGAACCAAATAATTCATGAATATCGAATAATTTATGAAAAATAGAGACAAAAGATTACTAAAATGAAATGATTGTTTTGCAATATTTAAAATTGTAAAAAATAATGAAAAAATGAGGTTAAGGTTAACAAAAAATAATTATTACCTTTTTTTGCCAGAGTCTTCTGCTGAATTATTTGAAAATAATTTTGATAATACATAATCAGAAACGTAAATAGAAAATTTAAAAAACTTATTAAAAATTAAGTTTGTAGAATAATGGATAACTATTTAATTTAATTTTATGATTAAGAATCTCTATCTCTTCTTCCAAATAATCCAAATTTTTTTTTTAATTTCGATAATAACGATTAGCATAAAATGTAAAATACTTAAAATACTATTTTACAATTAGATATGAATTTAATTAAATATACGTTTCATTTGGACTAATGGTTGGCGCAGTTGAAAACTTTTGTTGGTTTACATCTTGCAAATTATGCTTTGCATAAACAATGTAATTTGCTATTGTAAAATACGATTATAACAACATTTCAGAAGGCTTATAGAGAGATGAAATTTATACCTAAATGTACATAAATTTAGAGTATTTACATAAATTTAACATTTTAAGTTTATTACGGCTGCGATGTACTTAAGCTTGACACGTTTAACTTGACACGTTTAACACTTTTTAAAAGCATATAATATATAGCACTATGTGATATAGTTTAAATTTATGTGATCATCTTTACATGTGTAGTGATTCAAAATTTAAACGGATATGTCTAGAAAAGTATCATGAAAAAGGAGCTTAATATTCAAAGTGAGCAAAGTGAGAGTAAAGACCTTTGTACAGAAAACAAACAATTTGAAGAAAGTTATTTAGTTATCAGTAACGAAGTGAAATAATGCCTAATTCCATTATGAATTTATGAACGATTTTAAACTAAACATTCGGTATTTTTACAGTCTACTTTTTATACTGTTTATAAAAGTGAGTTATGCCATCGTGATTCCATGATAAGGTAATCTAGAAGGAAGCAAAAAAATTTCATAGATGCAAAAGTCGATACGTGAAAAATTGTCGTTTCTAATGTAGCAGAAATACAAACCTGCTAAGTAACAAATTCAGGCCGACAGGAAGTACCGAGGAATCAAAAAAATAGGCCGTGACATTCCATGTTTCTTTTAAAAATAGCAATGTTGATCCAGAGCTGCGTTCGTCGAGATTCTCTTTCATACATCCATACTGCAGCTGCGAGCCTACGATGACGGCGACGACGACGATCACGAAGGCGACGGCGACACACATACACGCGCGTAGACACGGATTCGAGAGAAAAGAGCGCGAACGTCTCTCTCTCTCTCTCTCTCTCTCTCTCTCTCTCTCTCTCTCTATCTCCTTGTTATTTTTACTCTGATTATTATTATTATGAAGGAAAATGACTTATCCTATGGAGTGGCACCCGTACATTCGTGTGAGAATTTTTTTGTTTTCATAGAACGGCGGAAAAATAAAATTTTTTACCCAAACGGTGCTGAAATTTTAACTTATATTGGTTAATTTTTATCCACTGCGTTCTCAAAAAATCTTTGCGTGCCTTTACAATTTTGTCATTTTATTTTTCAATTTTTTATTTTATTATATACTTATCGGTAACTATTCGTCAAACAGCTATTTTAAATAAAATTTTATTATGTAGTTGACCTACAATATTTCCGAATAAAGAATTTTTTTGATTCGACGGGATGATTAAATTTATTTTCTTATATAAAAATTTCCATTATTCAAATATTAATAATATTTAAAATTAATTGCAATCTCATAATTATCAATGCATGCGGTACGTGTACTTGTTAAATTTCTGTTCTGCAAAATGAAATAAAAGATGCGAAATATTTGTAATACTCAAGAATTCTTATGTGCTGCCAACTTCAAGATGCTCCATTTACTGCTAGCTTCATGAGATGGATTAAGAGGGATCAACATACCCAGTTTTATATAATAATGATATTGTGATCCATAATATAAATTAAATTATTGTATTCAAACTATATATTAAGTATGCGTAAAAGTGAAATAATTCTTTTACTAAAAAGTTCTTAATGACTTATGACAGGGTTAGAATTATGAAAATATGAATTTTTTTATTGACTTTTTTCATAGTTAATAGTCCGTAGAACATGGTGGGACGCATTTATGGAGGGATTGTTCGTTATCGAAAAATACTCTGAGAGGCGCATTATCGAGAAATACTTTCGAAGGGTTACTCCACTTTCAAGAAATTTTCTGGCAGGGATTCTTTGTTATCGATAAATACTAGCTTAGGTGTTTTCGCTCAAGGAGGAATGCCAATGCAGTGATACGTCATTATAGAAAAATACTCTCTGAGTGATACTCCATGAATGTCAAATACTCTTGGAGGGTTTCTACATCGTCGAGAAATACTCTCGGAGGAATTCTCCATTGTCGAAAAATAATGGAGAATCATCCTAAAGAATTTCTCCTTGATGGAAAATTCATACGAGATCCTCCATGAAGATGGAGAATCACTCCGACGGTATTCTTACTTGATGTAAAACCCCACTCTGAGAGAATTTCGATTAATAACGGAATCCCTCCGGGAGTATTTCTCGACCAAGCAGAATCCCTCCAAAAGTATTTTTCGATAATGGAGAATGCCTCCGAGAGTTATACTTCTCGATAGTGGAGAATTGCTCTGAGAGTATTTCTTGAATATGTAGAAACCCTCCGGGAGTATTTATCTTTCATGGATTATCTCACCGAGAGTATTTCTCTATAATGATGTATCACTGCATTAGCATTCCTCCTTAAAGGAAAACACCTAAGCAAACATTTCACGAGGATAGAGAATTACTTGGTGAGCATTCCTCCGTGATCAAAAATCCATTCGACAGAATTTTGATTCATAACAGAGAAAATCCTTCTTATAGTAGATCTTGATGACAGAAAATACCTCCGGCAGTATTTCTCGGTAATGGGGAAATCGTTGGAGATTATTTCTTGATAACAAAGAATCCCTCCGAGAGTATTTCTCAGCGAAGCAGAATCCCTCCAAAAGAATATTTCGATACTGGAGAATGCCACCGAGAGTACTTGTCGATAGTGGAGAATGCCTCCGAGAGTACTTCTCGATAGTGGAAAAATCCTCGCAGAGTGTTTCACGATAATGAAGAATTCCTCCGGGAGTATATCTCGACGTTAGAGAAACCCTCCGAGAATATTTATCTTTATTGGATTGTCCCTTCAAGAGTATTCCTCTATAATGATGTATCATTGCATTAGTATCCCTCCTTGAAGGAAAACATATAAGCAAGCATTTCACGAGGATAGAGAATTACTCGGAGAGCATTCCTCCGTGATCAAAAATCCATTGGACCGCATTTTGATTCATAACAGATAATCCTTCTTAGAGTAGATGTTGATAACAGAAAATGACTCCGGCAGTATCTCTCGATAACGGGGAATTCTTTGGAGGTTATTTCTTTATAACAAAGAATCCCTCCGAGAGTATTTCTCGGCGAAGCCGAATCCCTCCGAAAGTATATTTCGGTAATGAAGAATGCCTCCGAGAGTACTTTTCGATAGTGCAGAAATCCTCGCAGAGTGTTTCTCGATAATGGAGAATTCCTCCGGGAGTATTTCTCGACGTTGGAGAAACCCTCGGAGAGTATTTATCTTTATTGGATTGTCTCTTCGAGAGTATTCCTCTATAATGATGTATCACTGCATTAGCATCCCTCCTTGAAGGAAAACACCTATGTGAGCATTTCACGAGGATAGATAATTAGTCGGAGGGCACTCCTCCTTGATCGACGATCCCTTCGACAAAGTTTTGATTCATAACAGAGAATCCTTTTTAGAGTAGTTCTTGATCACAGAAAATACCTCCGGCAGTATTTCTGGATAATGGGGAATTCTTTCGAGGTTATTTCTTGATAACCAAGAATCCCTCTGGGAATATTTCTCGACCAAGCAGAATCCCTCCAAAAGTATTTTTCTGTAATGGAGAATGCCTTCGAGAGTACTTCTCGATAGTGGAGAATTGCTCTGAGAGTATTTCTCGATTATGTAGAAACCCTCCCGGAGTTTTCATCTTTCATGGATTATCTCACCCAGAGTATTTCTGTATAATGACGTATCACTGCATTAGTAATCCTCCTTGAAAGAAAACACTTAAGCGAGCATTTCACGAGGATAGAGAATTACTCGGAGAGCATTCCTCAGTGATCAAAAATCCATTGGACAGAATTTTGATTCATAACAGATAATCCTTCTTAGAGTAGATGTTGATAACAGAAATTGACTCCGGCAGTATTTCTCGATAATGGGTAATTCTTTGGAGGTTATTTCTTTATAACAAAGAATCCCTCCGAGAGTATTTCTCGGCGAAGCCGAATCCCTCCGGAAGTATATTTCGGTAATGGAGAATGCCTCCGAGAGTACTTTTCGATAGTGCGGAAATCTTCGCAGAGTGTTTCTCGATAATGGAGAATTCCTCCGGAAGCATTTCTCGACGTTGGAGAAACCCTCCGTGAGTATTTATCTTTAATGGATTATCCCTCCGAGAGTATTTCTTTATATACGGTCGGAGTGATTCTCCATCGTCGTGATCGGTCTCGTATGTATTTTCCATCAAGGTGGAATACTATCGCAGTTATCTCCATTATAAAGAATTACTCAGAGAGGAATTCTCCATTATCTAGACATAAAATCGAAGGAATGCTCCATTATCGAAAATTATTCTGGGAGGGTATCTTCATCATCGACAAATGCTCTCGATGGGATTCTCCATTAACGAGAAACACTCTCAGGAGGATTTCTCCACTATCGAGGAGTACTCTCGGAGGCATTCTCCATTATCGAAAAATACTTTCGGGGGGATTGTCCGTTATCAATCAAAATTGTCACGGAGGGTTGGATTTTGCATCAAGGAGGAATACCGTCGGAGTATTCTCCATCGTCATGCAACGCTCTGGCATGTATTTTCCATCAAGGTTGAATACTATCGCAGTGATCTCCATTTTTGAGAAATACTCTCGTAGGTATTTTCGATCAGGGAGGAATTCTGTAGGAGCGATATGCAATGGAATGCATGGTCTCCTAAACCAAAACTGTAGCTTTATTGCTCAGTGGTGAAAAATGCAGTTGTGTTTATGTGTGGGAAAAAACTTTTCTTGACTAATTACGTGTGTGTATGTGCGTGTGTGCGTAAGTGTTGTTCGTGTACCTGCAGGTATTACGAATAAATAGAAGCGCAAGAGACATGCTTTTTAATGGCAGCCGGAACAGAGCGAGCCCTCATTCTAACCACTTGATCCTCCTTTCATCTCTTCTGATTGGCCGGTACCGATGCGCGCGTGATTCAAAATACGCGAACAATATTGCATAGTGATTTCTCGCCACTGCTCACAGAATTACTCTTCAAAACACATTAATTATGTAGGGTTATGCAAATACACAGTAACCTGTTGCATTGGACTTAGCGAGCAGCCACCTGAAGTTGCGCGCTCGGCCGCTCCAACCTCTACTGAAAAATGTCGCCTTTAATCGTTATTTTCTCAAAATCGGCCCATTTGCGCCACTCGGGCCCATGAGGACTTATGTTCAGGAACTTCAGACCTACAATTTGGTTACAGTTTCATACAAATTCACTGGGTCCCACGCTCCCATATGATTTCTCCGGGGTCCTTTAATCACCAATGTTGTAAATACGATTCAAGTGGCTAGGATAGATAATTCATTCGAGAATTTTCCAGAAGTTATTAAGAATGTTTACGAAAAGAATATTGATGAGTTAGACCATATTCAACGTGACAAGTTTTCGAGTTTATTACTAGATTTTAAAAACCTTTTTGAAGATCATGATATTTCTGGACACTGCAATATCGTAGAACACAAAATTCAATTGCTTCATGATCATCAAATTAAATTACCTATTCGTAGACCACCTATTCATCAGGAACAAGAACTTCACAATTGTATTTCTGAAATGCATTCTCAGGGTGTTATTGAGGAGTCGGATAATTCTTATTGTTTTCTTGTTGTTCCAAAAAAGAAGGAGGATGGTTCTACTCGTTTCTGCATCAAAAGTTAAACGCAATCACCATTAAAGATTCTTTCCCTTTACCTAGAATTGATGACACTTTGAATAAATTAACAGGATTTTCATGGTTCAGTACTTTAGATTTAAAAAGTGGTTATTGGCAGTTCAAAATTCGAAAAGAAGATAGGAAATATACAGCATTTTCTATTGGGAAAGGTCTATGGCAGTTTAAGGTAATGCCTTTCGGTTTATGCAATGCTTCTGCCACTTTCCAACGTTTAATGAAAAAATTACTTAGAGATTACCTTTCAGATTTCTGTCTAATCTATTTAGATGATGTTATGGTTTTAGGTAAGTCTTTTGATAACATGGTTTCTAATTTAAGAAAGGTTTTCATTCGTTTTCAACAAGCAGGTTTATGTCTTAACAAGAAGAAATGTGTTTTCTTTAGGAGACAGGTTGAATATTTAGGTTATATTGTTTCTGAGAAGGGGAAAACTGATGATCCTAAGAAGATCGACTGTGTTAAAAATTGGCCTATCCCTCAAAAGAAGAAAGATGTTCTTAGTTTTGTGAGCGTTTGTGGTTATTATAGAACTTTAGTTAAAGGTTTTGCAGATATAGCTAAACCTCTTTATAAACTCACTGAGGACTCGGATAAATTCATTTGATCAGAAGAATGTCAAAATGCTTTTTTTAAATTAAAAGAAAAACTCATTTCTCCTCCCATTTTAGCATGTCCATCTCTTGAGTCTGAATTCATTCTAGATACTGACGGCTCTGACCATGGAGTTGGTTCGGTCCTTTCACAGATACAGGATGGTAAAGACCGAGCGATAGGCTACTATAGTAGGGTCCTCTCTAAGTCAGAAAGAAATTATTGTGTGTCTCGTCGAGAACTTCTTGCTATAATTGAGTCGTTAAGAAATTTTCATCGCTATCTTATTGGTAAACCATTTCTTATTCGGACAAATTATTCTTCTTTAACTTGGTTATTATCTATTAAAGAATTAGATGGTCAATTAGCTCGATGGTTAGGTAAATTAGATCAATATGATTATAAGATTGTTCATCGTAAAGGTAGTTTACATAAGAATGCCGATTCTCTTTCACGTCGTCCTTGTGAAGATTCTTCGTGTAAATATTGTTCAAAAGTAGAGAGTAAATTTTCTGATAATGAAAAGACAGTAGCCCGAATCATTTTTGAAGAAAATTTACCCTCAGACTGGAAGACATTTCAGGAAGCTGATGAGAGTATTTCTTTTATTCGTCGCATGAACGAATTAAACAGAAAACCAGACTGGCAGGATATTTCACCTTTAGACACTTTCGTTAAAGTTTATTGTTCACAGTGGAACTTGTTAGTGTTAGTTGATGGAATTCTTTTTAGAGAATGGATTTCTACTAATCTCAATTACAAGATTCGCCAATTAGTCGTTCCTAAAAGTAAAATCAAAGACATTTTGGAAGAAGCTCATGACTCATCTTCCGGTGGTTATTTTGGAGTTAATAAAACTTTAAAAAAAATTCGAAAAAGATTTTATTCGGCGTCTTGTAAATCAGATGTAGAAAATTGGTGTAAATCTTGTATTGCAAAAAAGGGTCATTCTGATAAGGGAATTAGTCAAATGAAGGTTTATAATTCAGGTGTTCCATTCGAGAGGCTTCAAATGGATATCCTAGGTCCCTTTCTTCTTAAGGAAATAAATACCTTTTAGTAGTGACGGATAGTTTTACTAAATGGGTAGAGGCTTTTCCTCTCTCGAATATGAGGAGTAAAACAATTGCTGAAGTTTTTGTTAATGAAATTATTTTTCGTTATGGAGTCCCATTAGAAATTAACACAGATCAGGGTACAAATTTTGATTCTCGCTTAGTGAAAGAATTAGCAGTTTTACTAGGAGTTAAGAAAACTAGAACTTCACCTTTACATCCTCAAGCAAATGGTCAGGTAGAACGTCAACATCAAACACTTCTACAATACCTCACAAAACATGTACACGATACTCAAAAAGATTGGGACCGTTGGGTATCTCTCTTTTTGTTAGCTTACAGATCTTCAAAACACGCAACAACCGGAGCTACACCAGCAGAAATGTACACAGGCTTCGACCTCTGACTTCCTTTGGACTTAATTTGTAGGTGTCCACTAACAGGAATCCTGGTTGAAGACGGAAATTATGTACATCAGCTGCAGAGAAAACTCCATTCACTACATCAACTGGCTCGATACAAAATATTCCTACAATCTCAAAGAACAAAATCTTGGTACGACCAACGAGCTCGTAACGTCGAATACACCCCTGGACAGAAAATTTGGTTATTCAACCCTCAAAGAACCAAAGGGAAAGCACCCAAACTGCAATCGAATTGGGTTGGTCCTTGGGAAGTCGTCAAGAAGATCAACGACTTGGTTTACTGTATTCGTCGTTTCCCAAGACAAAAGTCCAAGATTGTTCAGATCAATCGTCTTGGCACCTTTACCGAGAGACACCCCGACTTGACTGATGAATGCTCTGCTCATGGTTTTTGAGTCTTGTTTTTTCCATGAGCGTGAAGGTGAATACGTGAGAGACTTGAGGAGAGGTACCATGGCTTATCAACTCCCCACTCATGTCTGAAGACAACTTCCAAAAAAATAGAGAGAAATCGAGAGGAAAGAGGAACAGATTGGTTTGAATGGTTCTTCATGATGGGAATGTTCCTTTTCAAGAGACGGTTCCGATTCTATTCCTGTACGTGGCGATTGGAATTGACCTGTAAGCATAGTTCGATAACTTGATGCCCGGTGTGTATCAAGGTAGAAGATGTTGGTAATTCCTGTAAATCATCATTGGAATTTAGAAGAGGGTTAACCCGCTTGGAAGGAAATTCGGCGAATGTGGCTACTTGGATAAAGATTCACAGATTGTGGTTACTGGGATGAGATGGGATCGACTGAGAATTTTTGAAGAAAGTTGGGACGACAATCTAAAGAAAAAAGGGAGCAATGTTATGACCAGCGCGATTCGAGATGTTCGACATTTAATAATAATAATATTATAGAAATAATTACTATCAATTATTTCAAAGTATTCTTTCTTGTATATTTGCCATAATCTATACTTGTATATTTTTAGATCGCCAAAATGCCTTGTCTATTGTAACGAGAGGTTAGGTGACGATATTTAAACGTCGCGCGCTCGTTGTGTCGCACGATGCGAACATAGGTTCAAGCGTCTAAGCTTTGGCTAGGTAAAGGATGCGCGGGGGAAGAGTGGAAGAAAGCCCGCGCGCTACCGACGCCAGATACGATTTACCTCTGCCGGTGAAAACCTCGCGTCGCAAATTCGAGATCTTTGTGCGAGAACACTTTGGTGCCCGAGATAGCTGAAGACTGCCCCGGTGTGTTTGCGAGCAAAATACCAAACGTCATCCAGGAAGTATGGGAGAAGAAGCGTCTTCTCCGTGCCTTTGCAGCAACGAGCGTTGTACCCAGGAAGCAGCGTAGCGTCTCGAGAGTGCGACGAGAAAGCGACTAGGTCTCGTCGAACTGTAAGTCGGTTTTCATTAAGAACGGTTTTTCTCGTTAAGATCACCGAAGACGGGTATTCCCTGCCACGGAATACTCGCCTCGTTGATTCTCTCCGTTGTCGCGCGTGCGACCCTAGTAGACGGACAATTGTACTTTTCTTTTAACTAATATATGAGTCTACGACTCAATTCTCTAATATTACTTTTCCGAGTGTTTATTTCCTCGTATCATTGCTTCGTCCTCTTGATTTTCGAATCCGAAAGAATTATTCTTTGCACGGTAAGTGTGATGCTCGGGCGCATCACACATTTGTATTCGTCGCATTTGGCTGTCTAGACGCAGAAAGCAGTTATCCGAGGAGCTACGCCGAGAAAGGGTAAGCATCATCAAAGGTAGGACTCGGTGACGCGACGACATACCGTGGTCGTCGCGCTAAAGCCAATTTGCCCCGTTACAATTGGCGCCTCAACGTGTGAGAGGTCCGAGTGATTAGGATACGGGAACGTTTTTTTTCATGTGTACGAACTCGCGATTAGCTAGTTAGGAGATTTTATTGCGTATATGTATGATTTAATTTTGGTCGTTGGAAAAGTCGGTGTGTATCCCGAAAGCATAGAAGCGTTGGGGATTAGCGAGCGGTCGACGACAACACAGCGGAGAGCGGCGAGCATGCGGCGCAGATGTAAACATTGCGCGTGTTTACGTCGAGCGAGAGTTGGAATGAGGCGATATTTCAGCTCTAGAATTTTATATACGTGAGTGCGAGAGAGAAAGATTTCGAAGTTTTATTCTCTCGGAACGTATTGTAACGTCGGGCCGTTTTTCTAAATTTTTTTTTCTTTTCCTTTCTTAGAATAAACTCTTCTCTCCCTACGTGTTCAGCCTAGAGAAATTAGAAAATATAAACTAGCGATTTAAGTACATATACACACCCGGTGCGGCAATGTGACCGGATAGAATACATATATTTTAAGCACTTTTCGTGGAAACTATAAAAAGACCCTCGTTGTTTTCCTCTTTTCCACTCGTACCGATTTCCTTCGAAGGAAATCGTAAAGATGACAAAAGTTACGACCGCCAGTCGCCGAAAAGAGTCCTGGAAAAATTTCTTTTAATAGGATCCCACGGCGACTGAAACAAAACGTCAACATAGTCTCGAAGACGACGGAAGATAAGACCGGCCGCTGCAGGCCTAAGTGCACGCAGCTGCAGGTCGTAAAATGCGATTTACGCGCGCCGCTCGACATCTGAGTTTTTTTTCCTCCCCTCGTCTAAGATCGAAATATAAAAATAATTCACTAACTCGCAATAGTTAAATATACTTTTGTAATTTTCCACTTTTTAGTTATATATTAAGTTATATTATATTCCGTTAAGATCGAACACACCTTACAATTATAATTAATTTAATTAACTCTAGGATTACCTCAATATCTAATAGTATTATTTAAACCATAAGTTTTATTACCAACATTTTATACTAGAATATTAAGCCTTAGAATACCAGAAGAAAAACAACAATTACTAAAACAAAACCTCGGAGAGACGCGAGCGAGCGAAACGAGACCAAAAAGGTACTCGACGCGCCATCCGCCGGAGGGAGTCTGGACTCTTCTTTCCCTCTCCCTCACTCGCCTCTCTCCCCCAAAAATAGGAGGCCCTTCGGCCCCGGGCGTGACCGAAATTAGAATAAGGATTTCCTATTGGAAAATCCTAGAGGAGGAGCTGTACCAAAATCTTTCTAATTGGTACTTCTCCCTCCGAAGGGCTTTTCCAAAGAGAGAGAGAGATTTTTCCTGCCCACCGACGCATCGGCGGCTGAGAGAAAAGTCACTCAGTCCTTGACATTCGTCGGGTCAAGTTGACTACATCTTTTATTACTTACACTGTATTCAAACATTTTTTTTTGTGGTTTTAAAATATACATTACCTAATTTTCTTGAAAATAACTCTTGTAAGAAATTTTTTTTTCTCTCCTTTCATTAAATTCCTTCGACTGATTTTTCTCTTCGAATATACGATACGAACTCGGTATACCGTGATCGAGCCTTACCAATTATTGGAAGCAGTACTTCAGCGGCGATCGGTAAACCCAGGCAACCACAAACCCACCGAGAGTAAGTAATCGAATTATTATTTAATTATCTACTCTTCTTCTATGAACACCTAGTTCTCGCGATCTTCCACTGTCGTTCAAGTAGGAGTCCAGTGCCGGAGGACTAACCGCGAGTTAAATTCAATAGCAAAAGGGTCTATTCAACTTCAGGATTCCACATGTCCTGTGCAAGTTGAAATAAGGCACCTCTGCTAAAATATTGTTTCGCGATAAAATCCAAAGAAATAAAAGCAATACTCCAATCGTCTCTCCTCAGGAAGAAATTCCTGTTTAGGAGGAGATCTTGGCAGTGTTTAAATTCAAGTTAAAATTCAGAACGCAACTACATCGAATTTTAGTTACATTGTGCCCTCGCTTGTTAGCGGCAAGGCAAGTGTAACAGAAAAATCTTGATGTTTATTAAATTGTTTTAACTCGTCGCAATAATTCCCGAAACTATATAATCAGCCATATCACTCCCTCGAAATTTCTTTTCTTTATTTCTTTGTTTCTCTCATTAAAGGGACAATTCGCGCCAAACACACGAACCTGGGCTATTAACGGCAACGTTAGGCTCAAAAATAAAAACTTAGATATATTACGTTTCCCGACGTAACAGTATTTAATTTCGAGTACTGTGGCGGTCTCGAAATACATAGTATTAGTTTGGTATAGTGTGTTGTTCCGAGAGAGCATTATTTTTGAAATCTGCCCCGATTGGCAGTTTTGAGCATTGTTTTCGGTTAAGTTTAAATGCCCAGCGCAGTACTTGACTGCGCGGGAGAGGCAAGCTCGTAGTCGAGCGAGCCGTCAGCTGTAGTAGTGCGTACAGTAGAGCTCGGCGCGCGGCGCGTCGAGTATACAGCAGCTTTGAATTTTGCTCACTGCCGCGGAGGGGGAAACTCGTACTCGCGCGGCGTATGGTTGTGTGTGTATGCGAAGATAGGCGTTTTCTTCGCGTTTTCTTTTCAGGTCTTCCTTAATAGGGGATATATGTGAGAAGGAAGAGTACTCACGTGTATTAGTTTACAGGTGTGGTAAGTGTTCCTGGTCGATAAAGTAGGTTACAGTGAATTTTTGTTGTATTATTTTTTCTTCTTTATCGATAATAGTTTTTAAAGTTTTTTCTTTTTTCTCTCATATTTATTTGATTTTCAGTATTTTGTTTTTTATGCAATAATTTATTTTAGAATTTATTTTGAAATTATTTTTCGAGTTTTTATTTTTATTTTATTTTTCGACCGGCAGCACGCGTGCGAGTTTTTTTTTAGTTAGGGATTGCGCACGCGTACACACACAATTCTTTGCGTTTTTTTTATAAGATTAAATAGCGCAGTATTTTAAGATGTACGACGACGAAGACGACGCGATCGTAAACTGGATCGTTAGTTTACAAGAAGGCGAAAGACTAGATGCTTTGACTAGTATGAAATTGAAATTAGGTGGTACACGGGAAGATCAAGTGGCTCGATTATATAGATGGTTGAGGGGAGAATATTCATTCTCTGATTTTGTGCCTTCTGCCCAGGGTGAAACGGCAGAGATTAAAGCAGAAAGAGTGGAAGCACGCAGGACATTTATAGATAGTACCTGCGCGCAATGGAGGTTATCACAGTTGAATAATTTGTCTGTGACGACCGAGCAACATCCGCTGCACAAAACGTTAATGGATGAAGTCTTTGATGCCCGAATTGATAAATTGTTGGAAGAAAGCAAAGTCAATGCTGAAGAAGTTAAAGAGTCTGAAGGTAAAACTGCAGCAGGAGAAGATCGGGATGTTCTAACTGGTGTGGATGGTAAAGAATACGTATTGCCGCCAGGCCTAATGCAGACTATGCACGACATGCAGAGGACGATTAGCGAGCTCAGAGAACAATTAGATGCTGAGCGCGCGAACCGGAACGATGCAAGGGCAAGCAGTACGAGAATACCCCAAACAGGCGCCACACCATCGAGAGTTACGTTTGATTTGTCAGGAGGCAGGAGACTGGGCAATGCGCTCCAGCATGTCCAAGATACTGGTAATGTGGTGCAGGTGAACGCTTCCAGTTCACCTGTTATTACCGAGGAGGAGGGAGCTGTAGGCCCGGTGTTGGCGTTGCCAGCACCGCGCAATGAACAGGAGCCTCGCCTTCAAGAGAGGCCAGTGGAGCCTCGTGCAGAAGATCAGCATGAGGAGGTGCAGGGGACGGATAAGAGCCCCGCGCCGTTATCCATGGAGTCGGCGGATGTTAAGGCCGAGCTCGATGAGGACAAGGAGTGGGCCGAGCTGGTCGAGGAAATCGGCAAGCTAAGAGCGGAAAACCGGAGAGTGGAGGCGTGGGAGACTGACGTCTTCCACCGATTTGATAAGTTTGTTCAGCGTAAGGATAGATCCGTTCAGCCAGAGGTCCTGAAGATGGCTGAGCGTGTCGGCAACCGTCGGGAGGAGCGAGAGGCGGTGGCGCAAGTTCGCCGATTTCGCGCTCAACGCCGTCGGGATGAGGAGAGAGAGCTGGAGCTGGCAGGGGAACGCCTGCGAGCCATGCAACTTGCGAGAGAAAAGTTGGAGGAGGAGGAGAGGCGTGAGACCATGCGGGTGAGAAGATTGCAGGAGCAGTTATCCTCAGCCCGCATGCGTGAAGAATTGGAAAAAAGTAAGTTGGAGGTACGCACTGCGTACCTGCAAAAGAAACGTTTGGAAGGATCCAAGTGTTACGTGTGTGGGTATCCGGGAGTGAAGAATACAAAGACATGCCCGGAGCGCGCCACACACGCCGAAATCTTGAAAAATACGGGAAAGAAATGAAGGAGTTTTTTTTTTTGAGTTTGTTTTAATATAATAAATAGTTTTTTTTTCATTTCCTTTATTTCATTTGTCATATGTATTGCATTAATGATCCTTAACCTTTTTCCTGTGTTTGTTCATATTATCCCGGATTGATGTACGATCGTGCGACTGTGTAGAGCTGCTTCGTAAGCTACGCAGCGTCTGGAAGGGGGGTGTAACCAGAGGTTAGGCGACGATATTTAAACGTCGCGCGCTCGTTGTGTCGCACGATGCGAACATAGGTTCAAGCGTCTAAGCTTTGGCTAGGTAAGGGATGCGCGGGGGAAGAGTGGAAGAAGGCCCGCGCGCTACCGACGCCAGATACGATTTACCTCTGCCGGTGAAAACCTCGCGTCGCAAATTCTAGATCTTTGTGCGAGAACACTTTGGTGCCCGAGATAGCTGAAGTCTGCCCCGGTGTGCTTGCGAGCAAAATACCAAACGTCATCCAGGAAGTACGGGAGAAGAAGCGTCTTCTCCGTGCCTTTGCAGCAACGAGCGTTGTACCCAGGAAGCAGCGTAGCGTCTCGAGAGTGCAACGAGAAAGCGACTAGGTCTCGTCGAACTGTAAGTCGGTTTTCATTAAGAACGGTTTTTCTCGTTAAGATCGCCGAAGACGGGTATTCCCTGCCACGGAATACTCGCCTCCTTCTTAAACGAGTGCGTACGTTGATTCTCTCCGTTGTAGCGCGTGCGACCCTAGTCGACGGACAATTGTACTTTTCTTTTAACTAATATATGAGTCTACGACTCAATTCTCTAATATTACTTTTCCGAGTGTTTATTTCCTCGTATCATTGCTTCGTCCTCTTGATTTTCGAATCCGAAAGAATTATTCTTTGCACGGTAAGTGTGATGCTCGGGCGCATCACACATTTGTATTCGTCGCATTTGGCTGTCTAGACGCAGAAAGCAGTTCGCCGAGGAGCTATGCCGAGAAAGCGTAAGCATCATCAAAGGTAGGACTCGGTGACGCGACGACATACCGTGGTCGTTGCGCTAAAGCCAATTTGCCCCGTTACACTATATATACCAAGAAAAGTCATCGCCTGGTCCTAAAATGATCCGATGTAAGGAATGCTGTATATTGAAAAACAAATTAAACAAGAGAGTTGTTGCTAGCGATGAAATTCGTAAACAATGCCGTTACGAAGGCTAATCAATAAAAAGGTTATCATATTTTTCGATTACAATAACAGAGTTTTGACATCGTTTCTATTTTTTGACTCGTACAATTTTGTTATTTACAGATAGATAGCTTGAAACATAAAGTTAAGAATTTGAAAAATAAATGCGTCAAGGCAAATAATGAAGTGTCAAATAAAGAGTGCAACAAATTGCCGGAAGGTCAACAGAATACTGTGCAAGCGTACTTCGATGCATTGAGGGTTAAAGATCAAAGGGGCATTACGTATACGAATTAGTGGATATACGAGTGTTTATTGTTACGAATTAAAAGTCGTAAAATCTATGAACATTTACGTAACCATAAAATACTTGCTCCATCTTCGCTGCAAACGTTAAGCCGTTACATGAGGATCATTAAGAGTGCTTATGGTTTTGATGCGGATATTTTTGATCTTTTAAAAACGAAAACTCAATCTATGGATCCTTCTGATTTACGAGGTAAGTGCACATATGTATTAAAATTAGGTCAATATTATAATTATTCTCGAGAAAAATATAGCTTACGTAGTAAAAAAGTAATTATGTATACTGTAACGTTTGAAAGGTCGCGATGTTGCGTTTCCTTACTGGCTTCGGTCCGCGAATCTCCCGTTAATTTCCGGTAGGCGCCAGAGGCTCCACGTGAGCGTCAGAGTCTCGCGACTCCTTTTATTCGATTCTGAAGGTACAAGGCGTTGCCGACAACGCGATGGGAAATGGAGAGAGGGTAGATCGGGCAGTGATATACTCGAGGATTTGAATTAGACTTGTGTATTCAATTGAAACTTAATAAAATACTACAATTAAGTCACGCTTGACTTATTATGTAGATACCCAGGTAACAGTAACAAAACATATCCAACTTCGCGAGGTAACCCGATGACACAAATTCACAAGATTAATGACTAAATATCCGCAAACAAAAGAACAGTGATCGCGCTCGTCACACGAAGCCGAGGCGCGATCCGCCAAAGTCACAATACTCGAAACGCATATACCGATTCCGTAAAACTAAATAATACAATTCAACCAAACCTCACAAGAAATTCGGACTCTCGCGCGTCTCAAGGTATTTTATATGTACTCAGCCCCACAGGCAACATTCACGCTTAATACTAGGAATCGTGCTCGTTATACGTGAGATATCCCGTTCGCTATTCTCGACACGAGATATCATGGATAACACTCGCGAAAACTAATCACTTATCTACGAGCCGAAGGAAGCCGCTAGACAGCCATACGCACGCGGGTGACTCTAACAAAGGGACAGTATCAGCGCGAGACACGCGTGCAGCTACGCACTTCGCAGAGGCAGACCAAGAAAACTAATCAAGAAACAACCCACTGACCTTACTCCTTGAAGACGGTATGGCACCAAGATCCAGCTTCCGTCTCCAGATATCCTAGAGAAACACTGGTCAAAATTAAACTAAAGTCCACGGGAAGGCGGTGATGGAAATTGTTCGGTTCAGGGCAGCCAGGGCAGGAAAGTGCCGGCTCGCTCGCTCGCGCTCGCCTCGGCGCTCTCCGACTCCCGGGCCGCCGAACGCAGCGCTCTCTGATTGGCCGCACGTCGCGGGCCATCGGCCCCGCGATCGCGCGCCGCAACTCGCTAACACTGTTCGCTTCGTCGCGCGCGCCGCGCATGCACAAGGCATCCCTATAGGCTTCTTCGTTGAGCCAGATAACCGCGAGATTTGAACGCTCGAAATACAACAGACAGCTAGTCTAGACTATACGTCATTATTATATTGCCGCTAATTAATTATTACAATTATTTAACGCCGCTATATAACGCCGTGGAACCCTCAACTAACTCCCAGAATAATTCTCGTCAGGCCTATAACCAGAATTACTCCTGTTAGAAAAGAACGCATTCACGCTGTAGTTTTTGCCCCAAAACACTGGCACAAGTGAGCTGTCATCGCGCGGGCCTAGTGCACCTGGCCTCACGTAGCCAGACCTCGTCCAGCCTAGTACCTGCGAACTCTCGCCTTACGGTCGGACTGGGCCGTCACAGGTATCCTATTCCAGACTGGACTCCTTGTTGATTCGCCGGCTTTGATAAGGCTTCCTCGGAGTTTCCACGCGTCGTCTCCGGTACTCGAAGCTTATCGCCATATTTTCCTCGACTCACTGTTATCCTCTACGTCTCTCGCGTAAATAAAAAAATATAAACGCCATTAGTCATTCATTCATCATCATTCACGCTACCTCGAGACGCTCTGCCCCGTCGCTCCGAACCTCGTGTAACATGGCAAATTTGCCACGTAACAATACTATGTACTTTTCAAAGCTCGCAAAACAAGAGACGCATACAAAGTTTTTGTACAACTTTGATGACTACATTTCAACATAAAGCAATGTAAAAATCAATTAATAATTACAAATTAGTGCTATAATATAGCAACATGTGTCGCAGTATCTTCTTTGCGCGTAAGGGCTGATACGTTATAAGCCTCGCTACGCGAGTTTATGGAGATTTAATTGCCGATCGCGCCCCGCTGCAGGAATTTCGACGAGCCAAAGCGATTCTTTTCTCATAAGCGTTGCTCGATATGAAATACTTCGAAAGAGTTTGTGCGGCTTTGACAAGGTTTCTCGTGCCTATATCTCGGGAAAAAAATTTGCAAATATGCGACGAGAGAGTTTACGATCAAATTGACTCACAAGCAAATCGAAGACACGCGCTTTGATAATAAACTTGCTCCCCCTCACTCAATTAGACCAGCATGACCTTAACCCTTTCCCATTTCGATCGCGCGTATATGACTTAAAATGCTCGCAATAAAAAAAAAGCTATGTCTCTTTCCAGCGCGTGTCCGCGAAATCGTGTTTAAAACCACTCATACGCGATTAGTTCGCATTGGATCAGACTTTCTCTCTCTCTCTCTCTCTCTCGCACCATGAATGTGGTCAGAAAAGCAATTAATATTCTTATAACAGTTTAAAAGTTTATGATTGAAAAATCAAGATATAGTAATCATCCGTAATATTAAACATTTTGTTTAAATTTACCAAACATAATTTCATTTAAAAAGCTTTTTATCAGCGAACTTCTTTTTATAACGCTTTGTCACGTCCATCGATAGAATATTTTATAAAATGTACTGTGAAAATTGTTACACATGTTTTCAAAATATTTTAATCATATTTCACCAGGTATTTTATTCGTTGACGAGATAAAGCTTACGGAAACCGCATCTTTGAGTTGTCAGCATCTGAAAATGGAAGGCTTCACTGATCTTGGCAAATACACGTCAAAACACCAGCAGGGAAAAAAAGGTGATCATGCATTCGTAATAATGTTTCAGCCTTTCAAAGGAAAATGGGTGCAAACGTTAGGATGCTTCCTTAGCAAAGGAACTACTAACGGAACTGTTTTACACTAAATAATGGTAGAGGCTATCATATTGGCTAAAAGGGCAGGTTTAAAAGTAGATGGGATTGCGAATGCCGGTGAATCATGGAACCATGCTATGTGGGATTTGTTTGGAGTTAAGGAAAACAACGTTAGTGTAGAGCACATCGTTGAGACAGAACGTAGATTATGGTTTTTCTCGGATTTTCCACATCTTATAAAGTATCTTCGCAATTTTTTTACTAAATTAAATAAATACGACAAGATTTGGGTAAGCATGTTTTTCAGAACTATTATATCCTATTTATACATACACTGTTCAATAATACGTTTTTTTATAACCGTACACTGCAATTATTTACTTACAGACACCTGATGGATGCATCTATTTAAAACACTGGTATGCTTTGCTAGCTATTGAAAAACGGTCAGATTTTAATTCAAAAATTAATTTTCAACTAAGAGAAGAGCACCTGAATCCCCAGTACTACCAGAAAATGGACGTTGCTCTAGTATTTCAGGTAAACTTTATCAATTTTTCCTTAAAAAATTAATATATTTAAATTGCAACATGTGAGTGGCATTAATGATGAAACGTAAAATACATGAAACTTACCTAAGTTTTTACTTGTCTAAAATTGTAAATAACTATTATGTATTATTTAAGAAATTGACTAACGTTAATGTTCTTCACATAGTTCTTCAAAGTAGCTGGAATGGTGATGCTTCAAAATAAACATCCTAATCTATGGATTGTAATGGATCTATAGCTTTTTGTTGAAGAATACAGTCATTAATTGAGACTATGAATAGTAGCACACAAATCAATAGCTTACAACCAGAAAACAATATATGGAAGGTAGTTTGCTGTACTTATTATTGTCATTGTAATTTCTTTTCATTTTTTTCTATGCGCACACGTGCATTTAATTGGCTTCTATTACTGTTAATATATTTATTTATGATTTTTCTTTGATAGAGTATCGAGTCGTTTCTAAGCTCTTTAAAAGTATGAGAAGAAACTTGGGAAGATTTTATAACTGATTCAACGTGCTACGGATTAAAGATTTCATTAAAAGGAACTCCAGAATTCTGTACATTTCTTGTTGAGGAATGTAACTTCCAATATTTGATGACATCTAGATTAAATCAAGATAATTTGGAGGTAAATGATTTACAAATTTGTTAACTATATGAAATTAAATTGCACTGTTTTTGAATTGAACTTTATCGCTGTATGTATAATTTGCTGCTTGATCGAAAAGAATTACTATAAAAATAAAGACGAGCATTAATTAATAAATATATAAAGTATAAATAAATGCATATACTGAAACGGCTCAAAATTAAATATTGTCTAAGCCGTGAGAGTTGAGACTCAGGAAGGGTCGTGCAAGGGAGATGGAGGGGTAAAAAATCCTTGAATGGCAAGCTAACACCATTATCAACAAGGGTGGAGCTGCCAGGGCATCCTGACTCTCATCGAGCCCGGGTTTCGGCGTCGGTGAGACAGAGTTGTATATGTGGGCGCTTGGACACCCAGGTTGCCCGCGACGCTGTGTCGGGATATACACAGCCACACAGCCTCAGAGGAATGGCGCGGGAACGAACTGTCCAGCCTTACAATGAGCTGAGGGATCCATGAGAGTGGAGGGATACGGCCCCCGACTAACACAAAACCCCCCGAGGGGAGGAGGAGTTTAGATTAGAAGCCATGGCGTGGCAATTTAATTAATTTATTCAAAAACGGCTATACATTAAAAGTACGCCGAGAGAGGGGGTAAAGGTGCTTGGCTACTCGGGGATACGGTCCGAGACCAAGCCTACCACATGCAAGCTGGCACCAAGATTTTCTGTTTCCTGCACTCCTCGGGGAGACAGCCCGAGGATGTGAGTGATAGGACGGTCTCTCGTCGGCCCACTTATCTACTCGCACAGACGTTTTCGTTCTTGGGCTCTCTTTTTTCCAGCGTCCCTCTCTCGGTGTTCGTTCTTATTATCGCTACCGCAAGGTTGGTCGCAGGGTTGCCTATTAACAAGGCGCTGGTCTCCTCGCACGTGGTCTGCCCATTTCAATACAAAGTATAAATAAATAAATAAATATATAATGTCTAAATAAATAAATAAAATATATATATACATAGATTAATCAGTCTTTTCCTCCTTAAAATGTATTGAAATTAATTAATTTTCATATATTTTATTTTAGCGATTTTTTGGGATGATGCGGTATTGTCGTGGCTCTAATGACCACCCCGATTCTGCATTACTTATCCAGATGTATAAGTTGGTATCCACGTATTCGTTAATCAAACCACCAAAAGGATCCAACGTGAAATTATCGATGTCCCACTGAAAATCAAGGACACTCAAAATGATAAAGATCGTCGTGAAAAGTGGGGTGCACAAATAGATACCATTCTTCATAAAGGATTGCTAACAAATACATTATCTGATGCCATTCAAATTATGGAAGATCATGATTATTTTCAATGTTCCACATCAGATTATGTTATAGCATATATTGCAGGGTATGTAGTCCGAAAAGCTCCAAGATTTGCTAAATTTATTGTTAATAGCAGGACTTTCGTATATGATGAGTGCTTAGCATCACTGCATCGTAAAGAAGCTGATGTTGAGTCCAACAAATTAATCCGAATGCGAATGAAAGGTTATTTAATTGAACCGTCCATGGAATCGTTCGCATTGGTTAATCGCCTAGAGCAAGCAACTTTGAAAGTCATGAATACGGCAGCAATTAATTCTAACACGATATTTTGAATAACAAAGTCATTAGAAGAGCTGGCTCCTATTTCCTTCTTTGGCTATAAGACGTACAAAAAGCTCTTCACGCACAGGATTATCACTTTTTTTTTACCACCAGAATGTTCTTTATTGCAAAACAAGAAAATAAAAACGACTCCATTGAAAAAGAGAGGAGCAAACTATCGTATGCTCCAGACAATTTTGCAAATTCACAATTGCAAAATACTACTAGAATTAAAATAGTTCCAAGAGAAAGAGAAATCTTTCAAATGCTAGAAAAGCGTTAAAAAAATAAAAATAATAGTGTAAATAATTAATAAATTATTTAATGAATAAAATATTTTACAAAATTATTGTTATAACAATTTTTATATTTTTTATAACTCATATTAATGTTTTTTTTAATTATACAATCATAATCATCATAAAATCAACATAAAACAAGTGTTATATTAAACTTTTCATTAAAAAAAAAAGTTTCTCTTACGCAGATTCGAACCCGCGTCATTTCGACAATATTCAACTCAGTTTCAGCTTCGATAAGTCCCCAATAGGCGGCGCAACAATGCAACTAGGTCAAGGCACTTTCGCCGAGTGTGCTTGGCGATTTTCATCGGGAAGAGGGTGCTACTTTAGGAGCTAACAGTTTTATCTCTTCTTTACTAACCTTTTCAGTTATCAAGTAACATTGAATGTGATCACTAATAGAACAAATGAAAATTTTTTTAAAGTACTTGGACATCCAAAAAGGCTTGCTGTTTAGGGTAACGAAAACGTTACAAGAAATTATTGACAATACTAATACTAGCAGGTCCATAAAAGTTCAAGATTTGTATCTATACGAATCAAAACTACATTCTCATAGACGTATTTTAAAAGATATATTAATTTTTTGTGAAACTAGAGAAATACAATCAAAGGAAGTAATCGAAGCTAAAACAAAATCTTCTAAAAATTTAAACTTGATTCATAGTTGTCTTCATTTAATATCGAACAGCACTTTCGATTTAGATAATTCAGACATAAGTTTAGCAAACTCCGTCATAATAGGAAGCAGTGATCGAGACAGCTATGTAGACTTGAACGACTTCGATTTGGGACAGTAGGACTATAACCTATATTATGCAATAACCAAGCGAATCAGAAGAGAAGTGTTCACATACTTACACATTTTTTGCATCCATAGTCATCTAGTATATATGATCATTTGATTATGAGTGTGTAAATATATATACTTAATAATAATGGATAAATATGTGTTGAGAGGAAAGGATATAAGCAACGTACATAGAAACGTGCAAAATGACGCAACGCCAGGCAACTGTCATAACAATGCGTCTGTTTTAAACAGTACTGATGGTGCTGCGAGCTTATCAACTTCTGTGATTTCAGATAATTTGGAGATCCAATCAAAGAAGAATAATAATTCTTGTAAGTCATTAATAAACTATATTTATTGATAACTGATAATATTAACAATTTATAACCTAAAATTTTCTATTAATATTGTCGACATATGCCGTTCGCTAGATATTACCATATGTATAATAATACGAAAAGTATTAGTATGATAATTATCGTTACAATCATTTAGTTATTGTTAGTTTTTATTTTGTTTTCTGTAAATTAAATAAAAATATTTATTGTTTTTGTTAACTTAGAAAAATCTTTTCTACTTTATAGTTAAATGGAAAAATTTCAAATCTTGGAAGAAGAAGTATGATTGGCTATTATATAACGAAGTAACAGATTCTATTACCTGCACAATTTGTACAGAAGCAATAAGAAAAAAGTGCCTCTACCAAATAATAGCAACTGCAGTTCATCAAAGAAAGCTTTTGTTGAAGAGGGTTTTCGAACATATAAGAACGCTCTTAAGGCATTTTCTTCCCATGATTCTAGCGAATTACTGTAGTATAACATTTGTCTTACGCAAAAAAAAGAAATGCTGGATAATAGAACCGCTCTGAATCGCATCTTTACGAGTATTTTATATGTATCAAGACAAGATCTTGCTTTACGTGGGCACGAAGATGAAAGCTCAAACTTCTATCAATTTTTATTATTAAGATGCGAAGATGTTCTTGAGCTTAAGAATTGGATGCACCGGACAGGTCAAAAATGGCTTTCGGGCACTATTGTGAACGAAATTCTTAGTATGATGGTTAGCAAAGTCAAGAAGAAAGTTTTATTAAGCATAAAATCAGCCAAACATTTTTCTTTAATGATAGATGAAACGTCTGACATTAGCAAGGTTAAACAGGTATCTATTTGCATACAAAGTATTGATAATGATTTAACAATAAATGAATATTTTGTGAAATTTTGTAAAACTCCTAACACGAAGTCTGAAACATTAGAAAACATAGTAATAAGTTTTTTAAAGGAAAACGATCTCAATATATAAGATTTAAGGAGACAATGTTACGACGGAGCTAGTAATATTAGTGGTAGAATAACCGGACTTGAAACTCGTATAAGCAAAATAGAACCTCGTGCTCTTTTTGTGCATTGTACTGCGCACTGTTTAAATTTGTGCGTACAAGACTCTTTAGAGCAAGTTCTGATTGTAAGAAATGTCATTGGTATACTAAAAGATGTGATCAATTTTATAAGAGATTCGCCAAAGCGCTTACATGAATTTAAAGAGATTATAGATGAAGATAGCCCGCTTTTATCGCCATTTTGCCCTACAAGATTTGTTTTATAAGTTTTATTTCTAATGTATTTCGAAACTTGATGTTTATTTTTTGTTTAGGTGGACAATGCGCATGAAATCCTTGCAATCGCTTTTTGAAAAGAATAATTACAGTGCAAACATCGAGTTTTTTTAACAAAAGGTCGAAGATCGAGAAGTCGACTCTGCTGTTTCTGCAAAAGCTCAAGGCTTTTTGAGAAGCTTAATGTCGTTTGAATTTTACTTTATCTTGACCATCATAATCATTACTTTTGAGCAAGTGGAAATATTGAATCCCGAGTTGCAAAAGAAAGACCTTTGTGTAAATGAATCGTACGCATGCGTGTGAGCTGTAATAGAAAATATTAAGAATATGCGACACGAAGAAATATTTAATAAGATATGGCATGAAGAAACGCAGATTGCAAAAAGTATCGGTATCGAAGAACCACGCTTACAGCGTTCCTGAAACCCACCAAAGCGTTTAGAATATAAATCGAATCAAACACATGTCTTTTCTACTCCACAAGACTATTTCTGGAAAATTTATTTCGAAATTATTGATACTACAATCAGATCTTTAAATGAAAGGTTTGAAAGTGAAACTGGATTTGCTAAATAAATTTTAAAATTTAATTTAGATCTAAATAATGTAAATGTTTCGGAAATAACGAATTTTTATAATATTAATAATGAAAAGAAAGATGATACTAATTCGGAATTTGAAATAGATGGCTATAGTTTAAAAAGGGAAAGAGATTTGTTTATACACGTTTTAAAAAATGATATAGAATTTAGAAAAAAAATTAAGTTGCAAACAGAAATCAAATCTAATAGGGTAAAAAGCAATACTCATAAAATGATTCTTATCAATGAAAAACAGAACAATGAAGAACATTTTGCAACTTAACTATGTGGTACTTTACTTGAAAGAATATCCAGAAAAACAAATTATTTTTCCTCAAATAACAAAACTGGTGAAACTATTAATGACTATTCCTTTGATGCTTCAGGATCGTTTAAATGATGTTAGCATTTTAAATATTTATTCAGATATAGCTAGTAATCTTGAAATAAATCTGTTAATTAATTTTTTTATTCAAAAATACAACGTAAGGCAACCAACTTTTGCTATTGTATAAAAAGTAACTTATAGGTTATTTTATAAAATGTAAATATCTTTATTATTTATTTGAATATTGCATTACTCTAAAAATATTATTTCATTTGTTATTATTCTTTTATAATAATATCAAACATTAAAAAATATTATAAAAGAACATTATTTTAATTTGTAAATTTAAGAACCCCGCTCCCCCCCTTTGCCGCCGTCTTTGTCAATCTGCCCATACCCCGCAAAAAATCGTAGTGACGCCCCTGCCGTGCTGCTGCTAATGTGAATGAAACTGATTGAATGGTCTGCGGTTGTTCTTCCAGTGGGCGTATTGCGAGGTCATAAGTGCGGGTGGCGGTGCCACAGCAACTCGGTAATGTGATGTAGTTGTTGACAGAATGTTTCATGTTCGTGTTGCCGTTTGGTAAGTTGGCTCTGCAGGTCAGCTCATTGCTATGCATTGTGCTGAAGGTCTGTTATCCGTTTTGCCTGCAGTTTCTTGATTGTTCGAAGAAACTCAGGTGTTCTCTGTGTCTTTCTACGTAATTGTGAATGCTGAGGTGGTTCTCTTGCTGTTTGAATTGACGATGTCGTTAGGCTAGGTGTTGTAGTGGCTGTGGTTGGATCTGTGTGTTCTTCATGGTTTCTTTGGATGTTCGCCATCTCGTCCGTGTGTGGTGAGGTGGGTTTGGAGGAAGGATTGATGGTAAGTGGTGGGTGTTGCTTGAAGGCGAATAATGTTAGTTAATATTAATCGATTTTTTGCATTCAAAATTCCTTGTTATTAAAAAAATGCCGTTTTATTATACAGTTATTAAATATATTAAAATTGTTTATTTAAAAATTTTATTTTTGAAAGATGACAACAATAAGACCGCAATAAAACGGATTAGTTCGAAGGAGTTTCAGGTAGCTGACCGAGGGCCGAGTGAACGAAAATCTCGAAACCGTCTCTCAGAGCAGAGCTCGGAGACAAGATATTGTAGCTGCTGTAGACTCGGAGTACACATACAGTTTGCTATATCTGCTTTTGGAGGAGTTTTCACCTTTTTTTTAGTAAAGGATTATCACATTGCTGTGAATTTTGGTTCACACCAGATGGTACATCACAACTCGACAGCTAGCTTAGCTGTCTTCAAAATCGCCGCGCCGACGCCTACAGCGTTGCGCATCTCCCCACTCATCTCTGGTACTAGGAAGTTTTAGTGAAAATATACATAGGTTCCGTAGGTTATTCTACGAACTTGATAACCTAAAATCAAAGTGTAGTTTTTCTTTCACCGCAGAGATATCTATCGTGATTGAGAGAGCATTTCTATGCTCGCTTGAATTACCTGCGTATCACTTATAAGAAGAGAGATGGACCAGTGGGCAGCGTCATATTGAATTTGAAAGCCGCCATTGGCCTATCTAAATCCATGTATAAGAGAACAGCTGTTGCGTATCAAAAAAGTCCGAAAAGGTCTGTTCCGTTGTTCTATTTTTCTCGCGCGAAGATGACGTCTTAGGTCTTTATAAAGATCGACTATGCGAACATACATAACATGATTATCATGATTGAGTAATGTATAAATCAAATAATTGAGTAATGTAAAAACTGCGAATTTTTGATTTAATAAAAGACCAAAACGAATTGAGAAACTAAAGAACAGAGAGACAAATTAATTTAAATAATATTTAAGATATTTATTGAGAGGAAAGATTTTTCTTACAGTTGTGTAATTGAATAATATAGAGATTGTTTGTGAGCTGCTCACCTGAGCAGTGTCGCGATCAGAGTTGAATAAAATCTATTTATTTTCGAAAATGCTAAATGAAGTTAACTTATGACGAAGTAATTGCATCTAAATCTAAATAATACTAAAGGAGCCCTGCTGGAAAATTGAGCATAAAATATGGGCTCGAGAACACTGTCTGCGCAGAATTGCAGAACACTATCTAGTATGATAAGTGCCCACATTCGGTCCAGATTCTGTTGAGGGCTTCATGTCCTGAGTTATCCCATAACATAACCTCAACTTCACGTACTCAATCATAGGAGTTATCGACCTTTTATATTAATGTAACATGATATAATACATTGCGCGGTCATCGTTATTTAATTATTATTTTATTCAGACCCTTCCGCACTGCAATTATGCCTGTATAAACTACACTCTGAGTACAGCGTATGAAGACTCGAGAGTATAGCTATATATACTGAGCAGCTGTATATACGCATGAGATGTGCGCTGCGCGTGCGCATAAGCTTTCGCGCTCTCTCTCTCTTTCTCTCTCTGTCTCCCTCTCTCTTATACGCTGTAACCTCAAATGAATAGATAAACAGAATTTTTAACAGATTCTGTTCTGGTTGCCGTCTCGTCACAGCTGCTAAATCTGGGCACGGTCTGGTACAGAATCTGCCCACTCCACAGAAATTTTAACAGATTCTGTACAGAAGTGCCTCAATTTTCCCACAGGGAGGAAGAAAGGAATTAACTTAAGTGAAAATAAAATAATTTCGAAACCAAAAACGAAAATATATTCTGAAAGTTCTCTAAGCAATCGCACACGATGTGTTCGGTACCGTGTCTGCTTCGAGACTGCCCCGTGAAGTCCACGAGGCGAAGCTGCTCGCCGCATTCGAGCCCCGAAAAAGTCCCTTCTCGAGTCTTTGTCTTTTCGTCGTATATGAATTTTCCGTACATTCAGTACACACTTGCGAACGCTGTAGTCGCCGCGCGCTCGCCGCTGAGTCGATCCAGATGTCGCGCAGGCGCTCGCCGCCCGAGACCCGATACTGCGCAGAGCGCGGCGCAGTACCATAAACCGCGCGTACAAAGACCCTTTTTTTGGTCGTTGCCGCGAGTGGACTTCACAGTCGCAACAGTCTTTACACAAGGAATCCTACACTGTTCTCGCATTCGCTCGGCTTTCTATCCGCGGCGTGGAGAAAACCTCTTGAGGAGAAAACCCACGACAAAAACAGTGCTTATACATACTAAGTCTTATATTTATTACCTATAACTCGTCGTCAACCAGTATCCTAAAACTATTAAAAAATATTCTCGAGCACGTAAGCCAGAGCGGAGTCTGCCACATTTGCCCCCGTGTTACCACAGCGAGCCATCAGGACCGCACGTCTCGTGGCCAAGCGTCCGCGAAGAGAATTCGTGGCTTTCACTTCGCCCCGCGTCCAACTCCTATTACCGGCTATCGTCAGCCGATGGAGATCAAAATGTGCCGTTTTTAATAAGTGAAGCTACAACGTTCCGTGGACGTTGCACTCACACAATAAAAAATGTGGCTTCAAAGACCCTTGGTCGTTGCACACACAGAGCCTACGCAGTCTTTAATACTGCGCTGAGACGCCTATCCGCTGAAGTATGCGCAGCTCTTGCTCTGCTCACGTTCGTTCGGAACATTCTCCCCCCCGTACAAACTTCTCAACGTTTGTACTTCGATAAATTTGCCTATTTTCCAAAATGGGTCTTTTTGCGGTCCTTTATTCCGCTATTTTCTTTCGCCCGTCTGATCCGGGTAATACTTTAACCTATTACACCTCTCCGCCATTGATTGGTACTATCATATCTCGATATCTTTCTAAGTAATAATTATCGCAATTACTCCCGAGACCACCTTTGCCCTTTGCCCTTCAAATATCAACTTATTCGCTATTGACTTCGCGTACATTTAATTTTCATCTCGTTGCGCATTTTGACGAATAAATTTAACAAACTCATACATACTGTGAGCGCATCAAGAAACCTCTACTCCCGTCAATACACGCTCGCGTTCATTATTCATTTTTACACTAATTTCTGATACTAAACTGGACTTTATAATTGTGACCGTTATTTTGTTGCATAATAAGCATATAAGTTTTAAACTGTAATCTATAAACGGGCTAATTCAAATCCATGTGAGTTACGCGGTTAAAACAAAAAAAAATATGTTAATCTTCCGCGCTCGAGATGCTTACTGAGCTCTCACTGTCCGAAGAATCTCGTAACTGATATTCATACGATTCATTGTCCGAATTTGTCGATTGAGTCGTCGGGTGTAGAAGAGTATGATGATTACGCCCACATTTATCACACTTCGAATTTTTACACTCATCACGCTTGTGCTCTTCGCTTAAACACATAAAACATAATCGACTTGATTTTACAATTTTCCACTTTTGATTTAGCGGCATCTTTGCAAAATATATACACCCGCCAATTCGACGATCTTTGCGACCGCAATTCGCACAACTTTTCTTCGCGGATCTTTCATTCTTACCATCTCTTTCGCTCGCATCTTGTACGGCATACGCTCCCTTAATCATATTGCCTTGATTTTTGTGAAGCCCTTCGAGTTCGTAAGTGATTACATTGGCTTTAATATGCTTTTACGCTTCTTTATAGACAAATTCCGCTAGTCTCTCTAAGTCGGGAATATTCATTGCCTCCATTGCGGCATAATTTGTGAAATTATAAATTATTGTCTCTGGTAATTTTGAAAGTAACCTATTTACCAACTCGGGGCTATTCAAATATCCGGCATTATTCTTTTGTGATTTTATCGCGATCACCGAGTTCCTGAGGCGCGTCGCAAATTCAATTAAACCTATTTTTCCCTTTTTTATGCTCGGCAATAATCGGATCTCATTTCAAATTTTTGTTAAAATCAACTGAGAATTGCCAAAACGCATCTCTAGTGTGTTCATAATTTCCTTAGAATTATAGCCGGCCATAAACAAGGGCTGGACCGCTTCACGAGCGGTTCCTGTTAACGCTTCTGACAATCTTAACACATTCTCCCGATTTGTGTAGTTGCCTAAGCTAGTGGCTAAATAAAACGACTGTTTGAATCTACTCCAATCCAATGGCTCGCCGGAAAAAGGCTGTAATCTTTTGACCGATGTCATCCTATTTATTAGAGTCGCATCTCCGTGCGCAAGTCCTATGTGACTTGAAAACGCATGCGTGCTCTCTGGCGCTCCAACTAAACGCTCCTGATTAATTTCATACGATCGCTCCGTATAAGCAGGACTATACTGTGGTGTACTTCTATATGGTACACTCATGCTATTCAATCGCTCTCGAAAGTTTAAATCAGAATACGGATCATAAGTTCTTCTGAACCCGTCATTTTCATCAAATCGCTCGCGCTGGGCATAAACTGGTGCTCGATGATTCAAAAATTTAATTCTTTTCGCTCTTCTCCAAGGAGCATAAAAACTTCCATTTTCTCTACTTGAGTCAGACGAGCAATTTTCGTCATCCTCATGCGACATGATCTCGGGATCATCCCAGTTTCTGCCTCTTTTTTCTACGTCTCTGCTTATCTCGAAGCGACCGCGTTTGTTTGACGACGACTTCTTCCTCCCGGTGGAGGGGCGTTTCGCTCGCAGACTTACAAAACTATCCAAACCTTCTTGAGGAAATAGCGTTGGCGCCGACTCGGTTGTCCACGATGATGTTGCTGCTGGAGGTTGCGCGCCCATCGACTCGTCGACTGGACGACGAATCGGCGCGCGGCTGCGCGCTGTTGTCTTCCTCGTAGACGCCGGGGGGCGAGCAGCAGCCCGCTCTCTCGACGTAGATTGACCCTCTTTGAATGGAGAAGGCAGCAAGTTCAATCGTGCCGCCGAACGATGGGTTGGCGATCGAGATGCTGTCTTCCTCTGCTTGACCGCAGAAGTCATCTCTGGGAGACGGTCGGCAGCGCGCCCTCGCGTTGCCGTCCTCGGCTTGGCTGGCGGTAAAGGTAACGGACCCTCACGCGCGGGTGGAGGTGCCGCTCTCTTTGCCCTGGCTGTCGGTTTCGGCGCGTGGGCAGGTGCCTTCGGCGCTTTCGCCTTTCCAGGCGTAGCAGGCCGACGGCTCCCTGCCGTCGCCTTCTTCCTCGCTGCTGCGCGAGGAGGCACCTCGGCTAGAAGAGCGGGTGGGTGATCCTCCCCCCGCTAAGAGCGCGTACGCCGACGTTCGCCGACGAACGCCATCACTACACTTCACTTAAATACACCTAAAAAAAATCACAAAACCAACACTCCGACGTGAAATTACCGGTCGCGAGAATCCCGGGTTTCGGCACCAAAATGTGAGCTGCTCACCTGAGCAGTGTCGCGATCAGAGTTGAATAAAATCTATTTATTTTCGAAAATGCTAAATGAAGTTAACTTATGACGAAGTAATTGCATCTAAATCTAAATAATACTAAAGGAGGAAGAAAGGAATTAACTTAAGTGAAAATAGAATAATTTCGAAACCAAAAACGAAAATATATTCTGAAAGTTTTCTAAGCAATCGCACACGATGTGTTCGGTACCGTATCTGCTTCGAGACGGTTTATGGTACTGCGCCGGGCGCAGCGCAGTACCATAAACCGCGCGTACAAAGACCCTTTTTTTTGTCGTTGCCGCGAGTGGACTTCACAGTCGCAACAGTCTTTACACAAGGAATCCTACACTGTTCTCGCATTCGCTCGGCTTTCTATCCGCGGCGTGGAGAAAACCTCTTGAGGAGAAAACCCACGTCAAAAACAGTGCTTATACATACTAAGTCTTATATTTATTACCTATAACTCGTCGTCAACCAGTATCCTGAAACTATTAAAAAATATTCTCGAGCACGTAAGCCAGAGCGGAGTCTGCCACATTTGCCCCCGTATTACCACAGCGAGCCATCAGGACCGCACGTCTCGTGGCCAAGCGTCCGCGAAGAGAATTCGTGGCTTTCTCTTCGCCCCGCGTCCAACTCCTATTACCGGCTGTCGTCAGCCGATGGAGAGGAAAATGTGCCATTTTTAATAAGTGAAGCTACAACGTTCCGTGGACGTTGCACTCACACAATAAAAAATGTGGCTACAAAGACCCTTGGTCGTTGCACACACAGAGCCTACGCAGTCTTTAATACTGCGCTGAGACGCCTATCCGCTGAAGTATGCGCAGCTCTTGCTCTGCTCACGTTCGTTCGGAACATTGTTAATGGCTATTATCTTTCTTATAGACGAAAAAGAGCCTTACGCGAGCTTGTTTAAAGTTGAATTATTGAGTAGAATAAAGATTTTAAAGCATTTCAAAGAATATAATGTTTTTAAGTAAAATTTATGTATTAATTTGAAACCTGAATAATTTTCATAATTCAACTCAAGAAAGACAAGTATTTAACAGAGCAGAGAATCGAGAAATTAAAGAGCAGAAGACAAATTAATTTATAGTATTAATTAATTTATAATATTTTAAAGAATTTGTGAGAATGTATTTTTCTTCAGCTAAATTTTAGATAATGTTAAAGCTGTGGATAATTTAATTATCAAAATACTTAAAGAGAGAATAAAAAGAGAATACAGAGTAAAGAAAAAATTTTAGTTTTATTTTAATCGAATTTTTGAAAAATAAATAAAGAGTTAATACAAAGTTTTGAGTGATATAAGAACTGTATAGTGATTATTGTGTCTTCGAGCATATGCGCAGTGCTTCTATACTTGCAACTTCTGATACAGTAAAATTTCTTAAATTATCAGTTTTATTTAATAATCATCAATTTAATAAAAATATATTTAATATATTTAATTTGTAGAAAATAATTATTTAAAGCATAATATTAATAAATTAATACACATTAACCTACTACACATAATACATTTAAAGTTCATATAGCACGAAACCAACGTGCGCGTTTACGCGCGCAAATGATCCCCTAGTTTATACTACAGCGTTCGAAAAGTCATCGTAAGCGCACGACGTCATACCGGATTAATTGGTAGACCATAGACTATGCGACAGACTTAGAAAACATAAGCGGTAGGTGCAAACGCCAGACGATCTGTCAATTGTCATGCGTTTAACAGGACTTACAGGAGTTACAGGACTAATAGATTATTAATCAAGTATTATTAAGTATCAACTAAAATTTTAATTTACCATGATTTCATTTTATATTATTTTTTTAATTGTGTAGCTGTCAGAAAATTAAAACATGGGTTAAATTACATTATTTATGCATTATTTAAATCTTTGTATTAAATTTTAAACCCTTGAATTCTAAATTATGCACACTGTAGAAGTGATAAAATATATTTTTTCTATCACACTATACACAGATAGCGTTTGTCATAGCAACAAATAGAATATAATCAATAATTCAAAAAATATTTGAAATCAGTAATTAATTTTTGTAAAAATTCAAGTATCTAAGTTTTACAAAATAAAGACTTTTTATACTGGATTTAATAATTTAATAAGTATTTTCAATAATTATCAAAATTATTACTAAACTTACATTTTCACTTTAAATAGTACAGGTAGAAGAATAATTATTTTATTTCTATTATTTGTTAAAAATATGATTTACACAAATATTAGTACGTATTAGATTTTTATAATTATCCAATTTCCTAACTAGTTTTGCATGAAAATTATTCATTTGTTAAAATATTTCTGTTTATCTTTTATTGCCTTTTTATTCACACCAAGATTCATGCAATTATGTGACTCTATGTGACTGTAAGGGAAACTTTTGTAACACTTTTCTTAGAGTCATGTAAAATTTCTGTCAGTTTGAAGTCATGTAAATTTTCCAGAGTACATCTCTATTTTTTAAAAATAATCATGCCTATCCTCCCCCGACCTTAGCAATAGCTGATCACGGGGTGTTACTGTGTGGAGTGAGGGTGGTTAAAGCAATAACTTGTTAAGAAATGCATTTGTTTATGAAAAAACATTGAAAAATGAAAGTGATATTTAATACGGGTATACAAGCTTTGACATGACTGCAAGTACTTTTCCAGAAAATTTACATGACTCTATGAAAAGTGTTATAGAAAAATTTCTCGTTCTATTTTTTCCAGTCAAGTCAGTAATTCTGCATTATGGTACGTGCCGTTAAATTCTGTCTTCTGTATGCTTCTTTAAGCAATTTCATTTAATTTATTAGCCCTAATGAGGAACTTTACATAGTTTGAAATGTTGGCATTTTATTAAATAAAAGCTACATTGGTTCAAAGACATGATCAGTCTCAAACATCATTATTATTAATATCATTGAGTGATAGAAGCAATCTTGCAATCTTGCATTTAATCTAAGTTTTCTAGAATTTTGTTAAATGGTTCGGAGTATTTTAAGTATTATTTTCTTAAATTGTTGAAAAATTAATTGCAATTTTCTAATTTTTTTAATGATTTATCCAAAATATAACATTTTTTGAAAGAAGTTCATTAAATCTAATAACTTTTTTATCGACTTCAATTAATGAAATTGAGTGCTTTTAATCCTAAGACAACAATGTTCATGTTCAAAAAATATTGGATGCTGCAAGGGATCTGATAACTCTTATATTATTAAATCTTCTAAGGACTATTGACTGAATGTTACTAGAGCAGATTCTGTAGATTCTATGATATTTCCCTGTTGAAAATAATCTGGTGGTATATAGTTTTACCATAAAGCAAAATCATGTGATAATTGTAATATTGTATGTAATTTGCAAGATTATTATATATAAAAATATCATCAGTGATCACCATATGGCAAAGTGAATATACTCATACATTCATTCTGTATCGGAAATAAAAAGCTGATATAATTATTATTTGTGATTATAGCCGAGAAATTGAAGGACATTATATGATATATAATCTGTATTTTACGTTTCTATATAGAGATTACCACATGGTTTAATTACATATAGTATACTGTGTCAAAAAATTATACAGTAATGTTATTATGATTTTGATAACGATTATGATAATGAGAATATTAAATGATTTTACCATATGGTAATCACATGGTAATGCCCCCTGGTTATTTTTAACAGGACGTAGAATGATTATTACATAATCTGGCTGGAACTGTTATATAATACTTCTGAAAGGTTGCATGCACATTTCTGAATTATGTTGGTTTGGTAGATTGAACTCTTTCATGGGCATATATAACATGATGGTAATATTATAGAATCTTAGCTTATAACTAGCGAATAACCAAACAGGACTTAAGATTCAATACGTATCTCTGATCTTTTCTCTGACATTTCGATCTTACGTATTACTCCAAACAATGAAATCACTTTTTCTCAAAAACACGAAAAAGTCACTTAAGTGGTTCTTCCTGTATGCCACAGATATAATCAGAATTAATATTTTTTATATTATTAGTGAATATAGAAATTCTACTGGAGTTTTTGGAAGTAGCATTGCATACTATATTATATTATAGGCAGTTATATCCAAAAGGAATTTTTAAGAAAAAAAAGATTTATGGAATTTGTGCTATTATATCAGAAAATCCTGAATTAAATGATTACATTAGAAATATTTTAATGCATTTGAAAAGTATTATTCAAAAATGTAAATTTGATTCTATAACTATTAATTTAATAATTTATAACACAAACAAACAATTATTGGAAACTTTTAAGTTCAAGTTGATAAGTAATCAATCAAACACAGATACATCACAGTAAGCTAACAACATTTTCTTTTAATTTTATTGTTCTAAATACTAATTTTTATTTAATTGCAGATCTGACTTATACTTCACTGAAACAGTCGATCAATTAAAATTATTATACTTGCGATTATCAATATTAAAAGAATACTTACATGAGTTACCAAAATATACTTCATATTTAATTAAAATTGTTACAAATAATACAGCATTATTTCAGTTAAATGAAAAGTTGGAACTAATTGATACTCCATGGATTTATGATTGGTTTAATGAAAAAGAAACTATTATATTATTGCCAATAAATAATTTTATAGCAAATATTTTATTTCTACAGTACTTAACACCCAGTAAAATTATTTAGAAGATTTAATCGTTATGAGTTAACAGGTAAAATTCCATTTTTAATTATTTTCATTTAGTGAATATATCTATAATATATCTTAAAAATAGTTTTTTATGAAATAAGAATATTTGTAACTGAAAGCGATAGTATATGCTGAGTGTTACATTTAATTTAAACTTGCTAAGCATATGGGTGGTTGTCACGAAAATGATAATTAGCATGTCTCCTGCTTTCCCATCTCCTGCAGACCATATTTTAAAAATTAAATTTTCGTTTTTTGAATTTCTTGCCTATTTCTGATCAGGATTGGTACCTAGACTGTTCGGAAACCAGTGGAGTCAATCCTATCGTAAAAAAGTATATGACTATGACTCAATGGTCTCAAAAGTAGTCCCCAAATCCGCGCGAACGTTTGATATATGAACGTTTGAATGTATATCGAGTCGTTTAAAGTTTCTTTAGGATTTAATAATAAAATTAGTCATGAATTCCAATTTTGACAAATTTTTAATATAAGGTCGATAAAGATATAGGTGTATACACACGCGAAAATCAACACTTTTCGACCTACAATTTTTTTTTTCAATACGTCGCCGCTGCCGCCACCATTGTTTCAAAAGCTCCCCCCCTTCAATTCCTCTCTTCTCTCTTTTACTTCCCCACACTTCCTTTTCACTTCCCCTCTCCTCTTTCTTACTCTCCCTTTTACTTCCCCTCACCCTCCACATTTTGGGTCACCCCTTCAACTCTTATTTTCGACACTCCTTAAACTTTCATTTCGAACACCTCTAAAACTCTAAAAAATATGTGCCTCCATAAAATCATAAAAATTCTCGATATGAAAATTTTCTCGATCTGAAATTCGTTTTATATAAATATAAATTGAAAATTTTTAAATTTCATTTCTCAAATAAATATTAAATTTTAATTTTAATTAAATCGAATTTTTTTAAATGTTTCCAACAAAAGAAGTCCTAGTTTATTGCTGGACGATAGTTGGAACCATTAACTTTTTCTTTTAATATTAATAGATGCCCTGGTTGATCTTTTGAAAGATGCTAATTTTCATATATTTAATAATCTTGTAAAGTCAAAGGAATAGTTTTCAGTTAATTTATATTTGTTATGATTGAAAACCAAATGAGGAAGGGGGAGGGGGTTGGCAAGCGAAGCGAGGTGTACACACGAGTGCAACTAATTCTGTACAATTGTCGGTCACCGATACATATTTGGGGGAGTTTGGGTATAATATGTTGAAACGGAGAAAGTGGGTACGAGAACGCGCGAAAGAGAATTTTTGAATGGTATAGTATGTTTATTGACTAATCATGGGCAAAACACACCATGGGAAGTAATTGCATTTTTCAACTTAAAAATAAATGTTTTCTGACCATGATTAGTTAATAAACATACTATTCACTTATAAGAAGAGAGATGGACCCATGTATAAGAGAACAGCTGTTGCGTATCAAAAAAGTCCGAAAAGGTCTGTTCCGTTGTTCTATTTTTCTCGCGCGAAGACGACGTCTTAGGTCTTTATAAAGATCGACTATGCAAACAAACTGTGTCCCACCAATTATAACAATACTGATTATCATGATTGAGTAATGTATAAATCAAATAATTGAGTAATGTAAAAACTGCGAATTTTTGATTTAATAAAAGATCAAAAAGAATTGAGAAATTAAAGAACAGAGGGACAAATTAATTTTAATAATATTTAAGCTATTTATTGAGAGGAAATATTTCTCTTTAATATAGCGATTGTTAATGGCTATTACCATTCGTATAGATGAAGAAAAGTTTTACGCGAGCTTGTTTAAAGTTGAATTATTGAGTAGAATAAAGATTTCAAATCATTTCAAAGAATATGTTTTTAAGTAAAATTTGTATTAATTTGAAACCTGAATAATTTTCATAATTCAACTCTATTATGCGCAGTGCTTCTATACTTGCAACTTCTGATACAGTAAAATTTCTTAAATTATCAGTTTTATTTAATAATCATCAATTTAATAAAAATATATTTAATGTATTTAATTTGTAAAAAAAATTATTTAAAGCATAATATTAATAAATTAATATACATTAACCTACTACACATACATTTAAAGTTCATATACCGCAAAACCAACCAATGATCTCAAAACCCATGATCCCCTAGTACCATTTAAAAATTATCTTTCGCGCGTTCTAGTTTCTACTTTCTCCGTTTCAATGTATTACATGCAAACTTTCCCAAATACGTATCGGTGACCGTTAGTTGTGCAGAATTAGTTGCACTCGGGTGCACTGTAACGTGGAATTTCCCGCCCGCACGGGGATTCCAGTTATTTACAAAATAATTTATAATTCGCGCAACTAACTTCTTCTCCCAGCCTCGTGGAAACCTGCAATCGTAGAAAGCGGGAATGTGGTGGCAATCGGGTTGATAAATTACACAAATATGTAATGGTTAATAAGTCACAAATATATTCTAACTTTCTTATACAATTATTACCCATGCAAACAAATTTGTGGTAATTCGAAATACAAATCATGGGCACACGGCCAAATTACTAAATCCACGGCGGCGTCACAGTGCTAGATAGGAAAAGGGGCCACGAAATTTCCTCTACGTTTGCTTCTAAGTGAAACAAAGGGAAAACCGCCATCCGCTGAAAACGCGCGAAATATTTCCTCTAACGGCCGCGCACTTATTCCTCGACAAATACGAATCTTCCTCTATATATCCCGTATATTAGATAATACTTCAAATTCTCACCAAAATCCTCTATAATATTCCGCCAAAACTCCACACAACTCCTCGTCGGCTCTGCGGCTCAAGACTCCTTCCAAAATTACTCAATCAACAATGTCCACCAAAGGGGAAAAGAACTGCAATTATTGCGACTCGAACTGGTCTAAAGAGGCTCCAGGAACGGAATGGCCGAGGCCGACGCTCCGATCGAGGAAGGATGCCGCGTTTTCCCACCCGACCTCCTTCTTCACGGAAACGCAAACCCGGCCTCCAAAATTACATCATTGGTCCTCTTTCCTAGAAAAATCCCCTATTGGTTTTCCCGAACTACCACCGATCTATTCCTGTATCGGTGAGTTCCCTCCAGCGCCCTCTTTTCCAAATCCTAATTAATTCATTGCCAAAGAAAACAATTATCGCCCTGTATATCCTTAACTGATTCCGTAATTCGCGCCCCCTTTACTGATAAAAATCAATCAATCAATATTGATCCCCATCCGGTGGCTCCCCCTATAGATAACGAAAACTAGACGCGCGAGATTCAAATTCCATGGATCTATCCTTATGCGTCACTGCATACTGACCCTAAAATACCAACTGAAATATTCCAATGAATCTCCGCCATATTCCTCTATGCTGAAAAGAAAACCTCTATCGCCATGTCGTACTGTACAGTTCCCCTGTACAGTACTCCGCGTCTATATCGCATCATCCGTCACAAATCTATCGCCCGATAGCAGGCGCCCTCTCACTTTCACACGATCACGGACGATAATCGAGAGCGCTCTCTCTCTCTCTCCCCTCTATCATCGCCCGCGCCACATGCTCTCTCTTTCTCTCCCTCACGCCGCTATCACGCACGCCACAAATTCTATCTCCCACTCTCTCCCGCTCTCGCTACTGCTCGCGCGCATCATTCTCTCTCTCTTGCTCTCATGCACACACACGCAGCCTCGTGCATGTGACCGCGCGTGCGCTGCTGACTAACTTCCTGCGGTGCCCCCCTCCCGAGCGCCGGCGCGCCGCGCAGGTGCGACTCAGGAGCTCACATCCTGCGCTTCGCACGCGGCCGGTCAGAGGCAACTCCTGCGAGCGCCACCGAGCGCTGGCTCCGCTACAGGAGCTGTCACCTCGCCGAGAGTGAAACAGCTGGCCGTATAATAATGTTCACGACGCAGCAATAATTATTGCTACGTCACAGCACATAATCTATATTTTGACTTTTGACGCGTAATCCAAATTTAAATTTTTTAACAGGAATTATACCTCGATATTTTTATAACCGTTTTTTTTTGCAAAAATTCGCTGTTAGAAAAAAAGTTTCATTACTCTGGCATTCGGTATTTCAAGGAAAGTTAAATGTATTCATTACCTAAATAACTGAAAAATGTTGAAATTATAAACCTTTCAAAAGGAAATTTATTTATGTTGTGATAACTCTCCATAAAATCAAACTCTTGTATTGACTGACGTAGTAGATCTCGGAGTCAAGGAGTTCAAAAGCATCATATTAACAAGTTCGCGCAAGAGTTTATTTTATTGTTGAAATATATTGGTAGCCACTTACTGAAAGTAGCCCTAAGGTCTCGACTTCGGACCAGATCGGAAAGATTCTTATAATTGGAAAATAAGTGACAAAAGTGCAATTTTTTTAGTTTTTCTTGAATAACTTTTTTGTTACTCAATTTATGCAAACAAGGTATCGAGAAAAGTGAATCAGAATTTAATTTTATGTAAGATAAATGTATTCCTAAATGCGAAATTAATGTTCTTCCTAGCTAAATTGTTGAATAAAAAAAATTGTTTTCAATGTTCATATTGCAATAGTTTTTACAAAAAATGATGTTTATTTATCGCATTAGCTCCAAAAGATAACTTTTAATACAGACAACGTAAAAATTAAAACCCGAGCTCGTTATCTCAAAATGGAGTCTTATTGCAAAATTGTTTACCCGAAAAGTTCAAATTGATGTCGAATTCGATCCAGGAATGATAACTGAATCCAACTGCGTTTAATCGGGAGCTTATGACGTAATTAACAAACACTAGAAAGAAATTTTTATATATTAATATTTAACAACATTATTCATAACAAATTTTTTTTATTTCGGACAATTTTTGAATTAGAGAATCGCGGCAAAATGCATCTTAAAGTACGTAAAAAACCATGAGTTTCCATATAAATTTTGTCAAGATCGGACCAATAGGAGCCGAGGTACAAACTTTTTTTTTAACTGACGATTACACTGAAACTACTGGATATTTTCGAATGTAATCATTTAGAGTATGATTTCAACAAGCACTGTGCCAAATTTCAAATAGAAATATGAAGTAGTTTCGGCGTAATCGTCGTTTAAAAAAAATTTGGTATCTCGGCTCCTATTAGTCCGATCTTGACAAAATCTACATGAAAATTCATGTTTTTTTGCGTTAAACTGCATTTTACCACGATTCTTGAACTCAAAAATTGGCCGAAATCAAAATTTTTTTTATGAAATATATTGTTAAATATTAATATTATAAAAATTTCTTTTTAGTGTTGGTTAATGACGTCATAAGCTGTCGATTCAACGCAGTTGGATTCAGTTATCGTTCCTGGTAGTCTAGGAGCAGGAGGGGTTTTCGTCGGAATTTTGGGTCCACCGAATTTTCTTAGTAATTTCTATGTATTTTTGCTTCCTGAACACGAATACCGGAGGTGTTTTGCCGAAAAGTGGTTAGGAAATTTGTTATTAACAATTTAATTGTTTAAATTGCTATGAAAAGAAGATTTGGAACAAGCTTCACATACTTATGCAACATTTTATGTAGATATCTGCTGCATTTTGAGGAATTGAAAAATATTGATTAGATGCAGGGATATTGGATAATTAGTGCACGTTAGTTGCAAAATTCTGTTCCGCGGTCTCCCGCTCGCACTGTTTGCCTTATAGATTTAGTTCTATTTCATATTTGTCAACTTATGAGTACTTGTTTTAAAACTTAAGAGTTTTTCTACAGATATGGGTTATAACATATACTCAAAACATTGAAATAAAAAATTTATAACGTCAGAACCTCAAAAAAATACCATTTTTTTTTGTTTATAAGGGAATTTGACCGGTAATTTTTTACAAATGCATATTGAAACTTATAGTCCTATTCCTTATTTAAAAACGAAGATTTTGATGTCAGGTGATGCTCAGATACCATTATTGGCTTGAGTATAATAGCAATTCGAGAATAGAGCATCGAAGTGTGTATAGCGCGTGCGTTGTGTTACCTTAATAGAAAACAATCATATAAATAAATGTTGTTATAATAATATAATAACAATGATAATATTTATATTATTAATAATAATAATAAGTAGAAGAATAATGTAATAATAAATATTAATGTAATTATTCTATGGACAACAATTTAGTTTTGGATTGTATAATTGCATTCGCTCAGTTGTTTGTAATATTGAACAATAATTATAAAAGTCCGAATTTTTTAATAGAAGGACTCATATTTTAATTACTTATTTCTCGCAAACAACAGAATACGGTTGGAAGGAACAAAATGACCTTCTGTTACCTGTTAAAATAGAGACACTTTTACCACCACCCTGGTAGAAAGGCGCCTAGTTAAAATCGCCGTAAAGTCAAGAACTGACTACTTAAACTAGATTAAACTGTTAACATTTTAAATGTCCACAAAGTAGGAATGACTTGCCTATATTTATTGTCAGAGAAAAAAAGACGGTTTTGTCAATAAAAAGTAGCTACTATTTAACAATTATTAATTCATTGGTAATTCAAACCTAATCCAAACTAGACTAACAAAAAATACTCAAAATATAGGCAGTTATAATGTTGGAAATCTTTGATACCGTATAATGCAAAAATAATTTTGCATTAATAATATAAGTATAGCGTACATTATAAATATAAGATCATCATTATAATAATATGTAGGTTATTTTTTCTTGAAATGAATACGCGTGTGTGTTTGTATATACACACATATATGTATGTTGTGTATATAACCTCAAACGACTTGTATGTACTAAAAGTCATCTTTGAGGGCTAATCCGATAAATAAATATCATTTTTTGTAAAAACCATCGCAATGTGAAAATTGAAAGAAAAAAATTTAAGAGGCTATCAACATATTTCAATGATAAAATAGACTCTTGCGCGAACTTTTTGAAAAAACGCTCGGACTCCCGGACTATTATATATACAATATTTCTATACTGTCTATAAATTTACTATGGAGAGTAAATTTTTCAATATTCTTTATTTTTCAAGCAATTAATAGTTAACCAATCGGTTTATTTAAAACAACAAAATAAACTTTAGATATTTTTCTTGATATTATAAAAATTTCAATGAGATCTCACCATCATAGTCTGAGATATGAGATATGATCTCATATCTCCACAAGAGAATGTGGTAAAAAGTGAAAAAATACAATCTTCAATAAATCGTTTTTAATATAACTTTAAGTCTTGAAATTTTAACCAAGTCTTTTTTTATGCATATATAATGATACACAAGTTTTATAATCTTTTAATTTTTTTATATCGTTAATTCTATTCACTGAATCCGGTTCATCATTAGTACGAGGAGTAATTAGCTGGTAGGTCAATATATCCGAAATTAAATCTTTCAGTTCCAGACAATTCATCAGTCGACCCATAATATCTTCCAACTCGACATGAATGGCCTTTGGCATGCCGACTATCTTCAGGCTAGTACTCACCGGAGCTGCCGCGATTCGCTCCTTCAATTGCTTCACCTCATTAGTATTCCGGGCATTATTTTCATGTAGGTCTGCAATTTGCGCTGTGTGATCTTTGACAGTGTTGGAGAGTTGATTAGTGATCTTGTCAAGCCGGGAATTTAGCTGAGTGCTAATATCCTGCAGATATTTAAAAAGTGCTTGTTTGGATACCGAAAAGGAATAATGTTAGCGGGCATTGTAAGCTGACCAAGGTTATTGCAGTGTTATTTGCAGTGGACATTTCCATCGGTTCTACCGGTACTGCTCCTGTCTCACTTGTTTGGGCTATCTTTATCCCTCGCCGGCCGTCGAATTCGGCTTCTCTCTGTGCAAAAGATTGACTTATGCCGTCAGCGGGTCTGCGGCTCCCGTCGGGTAGCAGGTTAACACAATAATCCGCCGGCTTGTTATGTAAATAGCGGAACATACACGCTATATGGTAAGCCGTGTGGCACTGCGGGCACATCTTGACCTTGGCCTTGAAAACGACTTTGCGCGGGCAAGCGCCACAAGTCGTCATTTTTGGACTCATAAGTCTAGCAAAACTGCACAACGACGACCAACTGCAATGCACTGAACTACACGCACTGAATCGCAGTTACCAATTAGCACCAATAGCTATAGTCTGAAATAGTCTAAAGTCTAAAGTCCCGACAACATTGAATCACCGCCTTAAAAACGAGGATAAACAGTTCCGACAACCTCTTTTTTGCTCCAAAATGTACACAAATTGAGCAAGCCCGGTAACACGGCGGCTGGAAGATGATGGAATGCGACACCACACATGTGCAACTTTGCAATAATTAATATGTAACCAGCTCGAGACAAAGACAGAGAATCACCCATATACACACCAAATAAAAAATTATGAATTTGAAGTTTATGATAAGATTTGATTTAATATTTTGTACTGCATATTGAAGTCAGACTTATGCTTTCTTCTGCAAATAATGTTCTATAATTAAGATAAATGTTATAATATGTTCGTAAAAATATTGTTTTCGATTTTTCAATCTAAAATTCATATCAATGTTTCTTTGAATATAACCTCCAAATTCGAATTCATTATTAGATGATTTATCACTGGCCAACGGTGAGTCAAATAAGTGTTATCGTTAGCTAACGGTGACTGTAATAGTTGGTCAATGTCGTTGGCCTACCATTGGTGAGCGTACCATTTTAGTTGGTTTATTTTCTACCAGGGCAGTAATATAAGAAATCTCAATCACATGTAATCAACCTTGGCTTCCTTTTTTACAAACCAAAGTGTGTATACTATTTTTCTGTTCGATGGCGTTGGAAAGCGGCAACTTTACTTCATTCAGCGGCCAGAAACTTGACACTTTTGGTAATTGGAGTGCAGAAGAATATTTCTCGCTCGGGAATAATTTTTTTTCGCTTCTGATTGGAGAAAAATTCGTTCTCTAGTAGTGTGGAAGTCCTGTGACTTATGATTTATTGTTGGAATTTATAGGTGTTAATGTACTGAAAAGGACCTTAAATTCTCTACCCAGAGCATTGTTATTATTACAGAATAAAGTTCAAAAATCCACTTTTTGCGTTTACCCTTAAGAACTTGTTTATTAATAACTTTATTTGAAAAAATTAAATATGAAAATTGTTCAGAATTAAATTTCCTACAAAGTACATGTTCCCGAGTCTATATTTTATTTTCTTTATTACTAAATTATTTGAAACAAAAAAATTTTTAATATTCATGCTACAACAGTTTCTAAAATAGTTATTGTTTTTCACTCAAAGAGGTCTCCATAGTTATGTCTAGACAGTTATTATTAATAATTTTTATCCGAAATTTATGAAATAAAAAGATGTTTGTAAGCGAACAAATTATTTCTTATTGCATTGTACACAGAGCTTTATCAAATATATTTATAGTACATTACGATACAAGAGGCTTAAGTCGCTTTTTTACAGCACGATGTGTGTAAGCGCACTATCGTAGCAAGTGAGGTTACAGTTGTGCCATGAAAACTGACTTGGGACGCGAGTATCGTATACTATTTTATAGCATTTGTCTCTCCTAAGTCCACTGTCACGCTTATCGTGTCGTAAGAAGTCCGTTTCGGTACTATGAGGTTAGCGCCTGAGTGTAGCGAGAGCAATTAGCACGGAAGCGTAATGGACTACTTAGATCATTGATAAGCGTGGCATATAGATGCGAACTTAGGTCAACTACAAAATTTTTTTTAGAGGACGTTTTTACAAAATTGACAAATTATGATACAAAAGATGACTTTTAGGCTTTTTTCGTTGAGTCCGATGACCACTTTAAAAAATTAGTTAATAAGTATTCTATGAACTTAATTTAAACACATTTTTTCTAAAGGTGAACAGAGTTGCAGGTTCAATTAAGGCTATTTTCCACACATCTTCATTAGAATACACGGGACGTGATACCAATTTGCAAAATCCATATCGCATAAATACACCATAAATATATGAGTCTTCCGACGTGAGCATCTGATGCAGCAGGACCAGCACAATTGATGTTCACCTGCACTGGATGTTAGAAGTAAAAAGCAGCATAGCGCGCCCGATGTGACAGGAGTTTGAAGAATCAACGACCGAGACAGACGGGAGCTCTGAGAGTCACACCGTACTTCGCGATTTATTTGTTATCTCGATAATAAATTCATTGTCTGCGTGTTGACTGGCTATCTGTCCGAACAAGCATTCGAATTTCGCGGCTATCTGTTCCAGTAATTAGAGTAGTCGACGAAGCGTGAGGCGCACAAGTCTGTAGCGGCGCGAGAGCGCGGACCGTCAGCCCAGGCGATAGGCGGGTGCATCGAACGGCTGCGAGGGAGCGCGAGAGTCGCGAGGCGAGAGCCAGCCGACACTTTCCTGCTCCGGCCGTTCCAGCTTGGACGTTCCAGCGTTTACTCCCAAGGAAATTCCTGTGTTTTCTTTGTGTTTGAAATATCAAGTATGGCTACTTCGAGGTTCACTCCATGAAATTGAGGAAAAGGTTAGTGGTTTCGTTTCTCTTGATATCTTCGTTTCCCTCCAGTTCCACGTATGAATCCGGTGATCGGTGTCTTTGTCTCGCGAACGCATTAAACATCAGTGCGCGTGGTTGTCTTTACTACCTTGCTGTTTTCTCTTATTTTTAAGTATAAGGATTTTATTTCGTGATCGCGAATTCGGTTATATCGGTAAAAGTGTTAGTAGTTTTCATGTATGCGCGAGTACAGACTATAAAATGGTTGGCGAATTAAGCGGACTCGTCCGACGTTCAAGTTTAATAGGGAGCGAAGGTCGCCGTAAGCCGTTGGATCGCGGGCGACGCTGAGTCCCGACGTAGATTAGACGGTCGCGTGACAAACAGGGTGGTCGCGCGCGATCACACTTGTTGTACGAAAGGAAGTCAAGCGGGCAAGAGTGTAAGAACAAGTTGAACGGACTTAGTGTGACTGCGTGAAACCACCTCGAGACTCGTGAGAGTCTAGCTGTCTACCAAGCTGTCTTTGTGGTTGTCTACTTTATAGTCTTCACTGCCGACTGAGCTATCTTTGTGCTGTCTTTATTGTACATTTTAGTTTAAATTGCGGTAACCATGCGGACTCGAACTATCTTAGTGCGGGAATCAAGCGAGGTCTCAAACTATCGGCTGCCTTTATTGAAATAAGCATTAAACTGTGATCGCAATAAATTGTGTGGAGTGCGTAAATAAATAAGTGTCAATTGGTAGATAAATGACTTCTCATTTGCGACAACAATACGCGAACCGCTCTTTCTTCTACTGGTAATCTGGCGCTGATCTAGCCGATGAAACTTGGAGCTACATCTGCCTCGTCCTCGACGAGTCTTGCACACAAAAGAGTCGCGAGACTCTGACCCACGCAGGCTGCATCTGGTGGGGACGTGGCTGACAGTAACTTAAATCGCCGCAATACCGAAAACCACGTTACAATATGAAGAAATGCTATGATTTTTACTTCACCGCCATATGTACCATTCATTGACATGTACAATTCATAAGTATTTTTATTCAATAGTTTAAAATAATTCCAATTTTTTAAAACATATTTTACAATTTAGGCCCTAACCAAAAAATAAGAAAAATAACGAATTAGGCAATTGCCATCTCCTAAGATTTTTTTTGTGGTTTAAACATTATGTAAATAGTGAAATTTACTATGCCGATTCACGCTCAAGTTTGAGATTTGTACTTAAATACAGTTCAATAGGCTTACTTATAAAAAGAAATTTTATATTATAGTACTATTATTGAAAAGAGACCATCGGTCTGTCGAGTACAAAATTCTTTCAAAATTATCAGACCAGAAACGTACTCCCTCTCGCAATACGAGACCTAAAAGAATGATTGTCTATTTGAAAGAAATATATATATAATCGTTTCGTCCTAGCTATCGGAGAGGACTCTTCAGTAGGGCTCCGACAGCTTACCCTAAGCGCCCACCACTTAGATGATCAGCGGTAATATAAGTACTTTCGACGTGGTTTTCCTCTTACGGAAGAGAAAAACACATCGCCATCTATCAGACACTTTCAAGACCCAACGTCGATTTTAATAGAAATGGAAGTGTCTCTATCACTCGCGGATGTTTAATATTGAAAAGAGACTAGCGGTCTGTATAAGAAGGAAAACCACATCGAAAGTACTTATAGAACCGCTGATCATCCGAGGATGTCTAGGGTAAGCTGTCAGAGCCCTACTGAGGAGGCCCCATAGTATATATATATATGTACTAGGGGATACCCCCCTTCCTGCTCGATGCGCTCGCTAACCCCCATAGCTTCAATTTTTAATTTTTCGCAGACCTTCAACTTATCATTTCAAATCATAACGATTTCACGCTCCTGCTATACTTCCAATCATGACCTTCACCCTCCAGCTATGTCGTAATTCCTATGTAACCCTCTACCTAACACCTTCATCATGCACCTATCACCTTTACCCTCGACCTATCACCTCCAATCACATATCGTACATTAGGATTCATCGATCCTCTCCACCCTCTACCTATCGTTTCCGCCCTCCACCTACCGCCTCCACTTATGATCTCTTCACTCTCCATCCATTGCCCATAATCCCTTCACCCTTCACTTATCGCTTTAAATCATTATCCCTTCAGCGTCCAGCTTTTATCTTCGCATATTATCAACACCCTCAAATAATCATTTTCAATCATAATATTTTTATGCTCTCTCTATCCATTCATCTTGCCCCTAGAACCTCTACCCTTCACCTCTTGCATCTACTTATTATTTTCAACCTCCACCTACGATTTTCACGTTTTACCTATCACCTTTACAAATGATTTCCAGCCTCCACCTATCACTTCCAATCATAAACTCTTCGCTTCCACGTATTACCTCTATCTATAGCCAACACCCTAAACTATCATTTCTAATCCTAACGATTTTACCTTCCTCCTATCCTTCGACTATGTACTTAGTACTTCCACCCTCCACCTGTTGCTTCCATTCGTGTCCTTCACCCTGTACCTATGACCATCAACCTCCATGTACAATCTCGAGCCCCTACCTATCGCTTTCAAGAATGTACAGCCTTCACAAATTGCTTTGAATTGTACCCTCCAATATCTCGGCCCCCAGCCTCCATCTGTCGGCTTCACCCTACAACTATCATTTCCAACCTTCTCCTATCACTTACATCCTCCACCTATTGCCTCCAATCATGATCGCTTCAACTTGCATTTGCATTAAAAACTTTTCACTTACAACTATTTCCTTCCTATGTTGTAACTCTATGTAGCCCTCTATCTATCACCTTCACATGTGGCTTTGAGTCTCCACCTATCATCTCCAATAATGTCCTCTAATACTCTCCTATTACTTTGTTTAAAATATAACAAAATTATATTTGTAATTACTTATAGTACATGATCAAGGGTATCAACAAGCAGAATAGGAAACATAATAAATAATAAATAAATAAAATTATACATAAATACCCTCTTCATAATGAATACTAACGAATGAGGGGGGCGGGGGGGAACGAGGGGTTGGGAGGGGGGTAAATTCCTGTGCGGCTCAAAACAACTATATAATATATATATATATATATATATATATATATATATATACTAGGGGGTACGCCCTGCTCGCTCCGCTCGCCAACCCCCATAGCTTAAATTTCTAATTTTTCGTAGACTTCTCTCCCTTAATACTTTCCTTTAAATGAAGGGATTATGATGGGATGCGGTAGCTGGAGGTAGGAGAAGGGTGGAAATGATAGGTAAAGGATGAAGACGATAGAGAGAGGCTGAGGGATTTGATTGAAGATGATAGGTCAAGGGTGATAGGCGGATAATGACTTAGTGTAATAGGTGGATATTTGAGGTTGTAGTTGGAGATGACAGGTGGAAGTTCAAAGTCATAGGTGAAGGTGATAGGTAGAGGATTACATAGGGATTACATAGGTTTATATAGGGTTGAAGGGTTATAAGCAGAGGTAGTAGGTGGAAGTGAAACGGTTATGATCGGAAGTGATAGGTGGATTCTCCAGATCATTTATGAAGGTGATAGGTAAAACGTGAAAATCATAGGGGGAGATTAAAGATAGTAAGTTATACAAGCGGTGAAGGGTGAAGGTTTTAGGTGCACGAAGAATGCATAAAAGGAGCATAAAAATATTAAAATTGGAAATGATTACTTGAAGGTGTTGATAATATGCGGAGATAAAAGCTGCACGGTGAAGGGATATGAATTTAAGACGGTAAGTGAAAGGTGAAGGAATCATGGCTGGAGGCAATAGATGGAGAGTGAAGGGAACATAATTGGAGGCGGTAGGTGGAGGGCGGAAACGATAGGTGAAGGGTGGAGATGATCGATGGAGCCTATGGTATGTGATTGGAGATAATAGGTTAAGGGTGATAGGCGCATCATGACTTCATGCAATAGGTGGATGTTGGAGGTTATGGTTGGAGATTATGTGGAAGCTCAAAGTCACAGGTTCGATAGAGGGTTGTATAGGAATTATGTCATAGCTAGAAGGTGAAGGTCATGATTGGAAATATAGGAGGAGTGTGAAATCGTTATTATTTGAAATGATGAAGTTGAAGGTCTACGAAAAATTAGAAATTTAAGGGGTTGGTGAGCGGAGCGAGCAGGGCGTACCCCCTAGTATATATATATATATATATATATTATATAGTTGTTTCGAGCCGCACAGGAATTTACCCCCCTCCCAACCCCTCGTTCCCCCCCTCATTCGTAATTATTCATTATGAAGAGGGTATTTATGTATAATTTTATTTATTTATTATTTATTATGTTTCCTATTCTGCTTGTTGATACCCTTGATCATGTACTAGAAGTAATTACAAATATAATTTTGTTATATTTTAAACAAAGTAATAGGAGAGAATTGGAGTACATTATTGGAGATGATAGGTGGAGACTCAAAGCCACATGTGAAGGTGATAGATTGAGGGCTACATAGAGTTACAACATAGGAAGGAAATAGTTGTAAGTGAAAAGTTTTTAATGCAAGTGCAAGTTGAAGCGATCATGATTGGAGGCAACAGGTGGAGGATGTAAGTGATAGGAGAAGGTTGGAAATGATAGTTGTAGGGTGAAGCAGATAGATGGAGGCTGGCGGCCGAGATATTGGAGGGTAGAATTCAAAGCAATTTGTGAAGGCTGTACATTCTTGAAAGCGATAGGTAGGGGCTCGAGATCATGGGTAGCGGTGATAGATCGAGATTGTACGTGGAGGTTGATGGTCATAGGTACAGGGTGAAGGACACGAATGGAAGCAACAGGTGGAGGGTGGAAGTGCTAAGTACATAGTCGAAGGATGGGAGGAAGGTAAAATCGTTAGGATTAGAAATGATAGTTTAGGGTGTTGGCTATAGGTAGAGGTAATACGTGGACGCGAAGAGTTTATGATTGGAAGTGATAGGTGGAGGCTGGAAATTATTTGTAAAGGTGATAGGTAAAACGTGAAAATCGTAGGTGGAGGTTGAAAATAATAAGTAGATGCAAGAGGTGAAGGGTGGAGGTTCTAGGGGCATGATGAATGGATAGAGAGAGCATAAAAATATTATGATTGGAAATGATTACTTGAGGGTGTTGATAATATGCGAAGATAATATTCACGATGCAATAACATTCACGACACAGCAATAATTACACCGGCACACAAAAAAAAAGTCTCAGTCATTTTGACCGGACCCATATATTCTTATGTATTTTGACGCGCTGAATCCGAATCTGATATCAGTTTTGTCCATACACCCCCAAAATTTTGAGTAAATTGCGAAAAACCGTTAAAAATCAGTAAAAATCGTGAAAAATCGCACTTTTAGACGTTGGTAAACGTTGGAAAATTTTTTTATGAGTGTGTTATACATGACTTTAGTGTATATCTACCCGCTGAACCCAAATCTTGTACCAGTTTTGGCCGTACACCCCAAAAATTTTGAATAAATTGAAAAAAACCATGAAAAATCGTGAAAAAACGGTAAAAATCGTGAAAAATCACATTTTTAGACGTTTGTAGATGTTAGAAATCTTTTTTAGTACTGTATTATATATGATTTTAGTGTATTTTTGCGCGTAGAATCTGAATACGATGTTTGTTTTACTCTAGCACCCCAAACATTTTGAGTAAATTGCAAAAAAACGGGAAAAATTAGTAGAAATCGTGAAAAATTGGTAGAAATCGTGAAAAATTTGTAGAAATCGTAAAAAATCGTATTATTAGATGATTGTAGGTATTAGAAAGTTTTCATATTAGTGTGTTATTATACATGATTTGTGATGTATAGTGTATTTCGATGAACTAGAAATATATAAGAAATTCTGCTTTTACACAGTTCTTCTTTTGTAGCGGACTCGTTTTTCATCAAATGACCTGTGTAATGGATTTCTCTTTCTCTTTCTGCTGTCCTCTCTTCTGTCTCTCTTTAACATCCAGCAAAAATCAGCCATCATATTTATATCCCATCTTCCTTGATATCGAATCTCCATTTCACTTATGTCTTGATGGAATCGTTCACCTTGCTCTTCACTATAATCTCCTAAATTTGCGGGAAAGTAGTCGATGTGAGAGTGTAAGAAGTGTAATTTTAGGTTCATCAAACAACCCAAGTTTTTGTAATTTTTTAGTAACTCTTCGACTATCTTCTTGTAATCCTTACTTTTTATATTTCCTAAAAAGTTTTGAGAAACATTTTTAAAACTTTGCCAGGCTGCTTTCTCAGTGTCGTCCATGGTTATAATAAAATGGTCATCTTCAAAAAGTCGACGAATTTGTGGACCATCAAAAGTACCCTCTTTTAACTTGGCATCACTTATTCCAGGAAACTTTTCTTGTAAGTAATGAAAGCAGTCTTGTTCTTTGTTCAAAGCTTTGACATACTGTTTCATAAGACCTACTTTAATATGCAGTGGTGGTAGCAGATACTTTGAAGGTTCTATTAATGGCGTGCATACAATGTTCTTTGATCCTGGAATTAAGTTAGTTCTCTATTCCCATTCTCTCTTAACGTAGTGATTTACTCTGTCTCTACTGTCCCACAAGCATAAAAAACAGGGATATTTTGTAAAACCAGATTGCTGACCTAAGAGTATAGTAGCAATTTTCAGATCGCCACAGATTTGCCATTGATGTTGTGAGTACTTTAGATTATCCAATACTATCTTCAAGTTTTCATAAGTTTCTTTTAGCTTTGTTGAGTGAGCTATTGGAATTGGTGCGAATGTATTACCATTGTGGAGAAGAACGGCTTTCAGACTTCGTTTCGATGAATCAATAAAGAGTCTCCATTCTTCATCTTTGTATATGTTTGGTTTTAATTCATCCACCAATCCTTTAACATCCGAACAGTGTGTCAGTGAATTTTCTGTATCTTTTGTAAAAAATTTCCTAAACTTCTTCTCCCTATCACGATAAAAGTAAGAAGTTGTTCCTTTTGCCAACAAGTTTTTCTTCTTGAGTGTTGCCGCTAAATATTCTGCTCCGTCTTTAGGTAAACCTAGATCTCTTATAAGATCATTCAATTCTTCTTGAGTAAAGGATTGAGGAGCTTTTATCTGATCAGCTGGCAGGTATTCATCTTCATCAGTATTTTCGTTATCCGAGGATTCATCAACTTCCATCATTTTTTCCTCACTATAAAAGTCCACATCCATGGCTGTAGAATGTACTGCCTTACCTAATAGTATCCCTTTTATTGGTCGTACGACTGAAGAAACGTTGGCATACGAAATTTTAGCTTTAGTCGCAGATGTGTAACCGGCGGTATCCGTCATACAAAAGTAACAATCATCTCCAGAGGATGGTGTAGACCAGATCATAGGTTTCGTAAAAAGTAAATGCTTCGTTTCTTTGGTCTTTTCCCACTTACGTAACATTTTATCGCAACGACCACAAACTTTGTTTGATATATAGCCTTCGTCTTGATGTGTAACGCTTATATCAAAGCATTTAGTATAAATCAATTTCAATTTGTCAGTGAAGACTCTGCGAGATTTTGCCACATTTTGAATGGAGACTCTTTATTGATTCATCGAAACGAAGTCTGAAAGCCGTTCTTCTCCACAATGGTAATACATTCGCACCAATTCCAATAGCTCACTCAACAAAGCTAAAAGAAACTTATGAAAACTTGAAGATAGTATTGGATAATCTAAAGTACTCACAACATCAATGGCAAATCTGTGGCGATCTGAAAATTGCTACTATACTCTTAGGTCAGCAATCTGGTTTTACAAAATATCCCTGTTTTTTATGCTTGTGGGACAGTAGAGACAGAGTAAATCACTACGTTAAGAGAGAATGGGAATAGAGAACTAACTTAATTCCAGGATCAAAGAACATTGTATGCACGCCATTAATAGAACCTTCAAAGTATCTGCTACCACCACTGCATATTAAAGTAGGTCTTATGAAACAGTATGTCAAAGCTTTGAACAAAGAACAAGACTGCTTTCATTACTTACAAGAAAAGTTTCCTGGAATAAGTGATGCCAAGTTAAAAGAGGGTACTTTTGATGGTCCACAAATTCGTCGACTTTTTGAAGATGACCATTTTATTATAACCATGGACGACACTGAGAAAGCAGCCTGGCAAAGTTTTAAAAATGTTTCTTAAAACTTTTTAGGAAATATAAAAAGTAAGGATTACAAGAAGATAGTCGAAGAGTTACTAAAAAATTACAAAAACTTGGGTTGTTTGATGAACCTAAAATTACACTTCTTACACTCTCACATCGACTACTTTCCCGCAAATTTAGGAGATTATAGTGAAGAGCAAGGTGAACGATTCCATCAAGACATAAGTGAAATGGAGATTCGATATCAAGGAAGATGGGATATAAATATGATGGCTGATTTTTGCTGGATGTTAAAGAGAGACAGAAGAGAGGACAGCAGAAAGAGAAAGAGAAATCCATTACACAGGTCATTTGATGAAAAACGAGTCCGCTACAAAAGAAGAACTGTGTAAAAGCAGAATTTCTTATATATTTCTAGTTCATCGAAATACACTATACATCACAAATCATGTATAATAACACACTAATATGAAAACTTTCTAATACCTACAATCATCTAATAATACGATTTTTTACGATTTCTACAAATTTTTCACGATTTCTACCAATTTTTCACGATTTCTACTAATTTTTCCCGTTTTTTTGCAATTTACTCAAAATGTTTGGGGTGCTAGAGTAAAACAAACATCGTATTCAGATTCTACGCGCAAAAATACACTAAAATCATATATAATACAGTACTAAAAAAGATTTCTAACATCTACAAACGTCTAAAAATGGGGTTTTTTTACGATTTTTCACGATTTTTCCCGTTTTTTCGCAATTTATTCAAAATTTTGGAGTGCTAGAGTAAAACAAACGTCGTATTCAGATTCTACGCGTAAAAATACACGAAAATCATATATAATAGACTACAAGAAAATTTTTCTAACATCTACCAACATCTAAAAATGTGATTTTTCACGATTTTTACCGTTTTTTCACGATTTTTCATGGTTTTTTTCAATTTATTCAAAATTTTTGGTGTGTACGGCCAAAACTGGTACAAGATTTGGGTTTAGCGGGTAGATATACACTAAAGTCATGTATAACACACTCATAAAAAAATTTTCCAACGTTTACCAACGTCTAAAAGTGCGATTTTTCACGATTTTTACTGATTTTTAACGGTTTTTCGCAATTTACTCAAAATTTTGGGGGTGTATGGACAAAACTGATATCAGATTCGGATTCAGCGCGTCAAAATACATAAGAATATATGGGTCCGGTCGAAACGACTGAGACTTTTTTTTTTGTGTGCCGGTGTTATTGCTAGGTCGCAATACCCCCCACAAAACCTTGGATATACCTGGATATCCAAGTTTTCCTCCATAACCTCTATAGACGAAGAAAACAATACATCCTCCATACCTCGAATCTCCTCCAAAAACCTGAAACAAAACCAATTCCTCAACCTCCAATAAGAAAAAACCCCTAGATAGATAGATTTGGACCAACAACTTAAATGAAACAAACCACAATTTCCAATGAAAAAACTCTTTATTTATAAAAAACCTAACGCGGCCCTGGGGCCAAAGCCGCCTACAATAGGGCGCTCACATCAGCCGGCGCATTAACCAGTTGCCTTATCGCCAATAAATAGTCATTTGAGACTCCTGAAGCAGTAGCAGTAGCAGTAGCAGCAGCACTGGCAGTAGCAATAGGGTCCACCCTCTCCCTCCTTGCCCTTCTTTGATCCCGCATTAAATGGACGGCCTCCTCGTAGGTCGGGGGTGGCCCGTATCTCTCTTCCTCCTCACAAATCACACGCCGGGAATTCGTCGGAGTACGGGTTGCCCCTGATCTGCTCTGCCGAGCCCTCTCCGCCAAATGTGCTCGATGAGCCGGCCCACACCGAGGACACCGCACTTGATCGGTGTCTGGCCTCCCACAATTGAAACAAAACCGTGCTTTCTCACGGGGGCATCTGTGTCAGCGGTGACCCCCCATCCAACAATTTAAATACGACCCAAAAGAAGGGTCACGTTCCAGGTCGGTTGGAACTACTATCAAATCCTCGAATAGAGCCCCCTTCAAAATGGGCCTTGCTTCCCCTGTGGAAGTGGACACCTCCAATCCAACGGGGGAGCCCCACCGGGTGAGTCGCGTACGCGGCACCGCACCAGTAGCCCTTGCGACCGGCTCTGGCGTCATCACCACCACTCTACTCAAGTTTAAAAGATTTTATCGATGCATCTATAAAAACAAAAATAAAAATTCAACAAATACTCTACAGAAATCAGAATTTTGTAATACTGCCAAACGCAGCAATTCAAAATTATCTAGTGACAAACATGATATTCTATTTTGTGATCGAATTGATGAATGAATGGCTGTTTCTTTCGGTTGCAGGCATTCACCTTCAGAATCACCTACATATAGTTAAGTATAATTTTTAATTTTAAGAATTTTGAAAAGTTTGAAAAAATCCTAGTTTATTTGCTTACGCTTTATAGTGTTCAAGTATATAATGGCCATTTAATCGCGATACTTAGAAAAACAATCTAAGAATTTTAAAAAAACCGCCTATTCATTTATCTCCATGATGGTGTGAAAATAATGTCTTCAACTATTTCTTTTAAAAAATAAAAAACTTTTATTAGTTCACAAAAATATATGTATAACTCTCTCGCTCCCCGAGTCGCACTCTGTATAGAGCCCCTGCAGCGCTGCAGCCCGGCCAGCGCGGCCGAGAGACTCCGCTGCGCGGCAATTCCGCGCGCCGCCGTTAGGTGGCGAACCCTGCAAAATCGCAAAACCACCACAGAGTTGGACGGCCAATAGGGATATAAGGCCAAGCGCACAGCGGCTCCGAGTGCCTCCCTATCGACTTCCTCACCCAGAGAGTCTCGCTTATATCAATGATTTATATAATTATGTAAATATGTAAATATATGTGTGTATATTTTGCATGTATTGTATGTGGTATATGTATGTGTAAGTATTTGCTTATTCTTGAACAATATGAAGCGTATGCAAATAAAAGAGAATTCTTTAAAAAAATAAAAAATAAAATACAAAATTAAAAAAAAAACAAACTTTAGTCGATTAGGCCTACAGGGGAAACCACTTTAAAAAAACGCGCCATTTCTATTTACCTCTTTGGGTGATGTGGAAAAAATAGAAATGATTTTATCTACATTTATTACCTATACATATCACTTCCACCATCTTCCTAGAAACAATATCTAACCTAAAAACACACAACACCACCGAACCTAAAAACTATATCTATAACAATCTATGATTACCTCTACCTGTCACTTAAACCCTTAAGTCTACAGTTAATTTAACGCCTTCACCTTGATACAAACGAGACTTGATGTAAGCGAGGAAATAGTTAAATAGATTATTTCCTGCGCTATTTTTTAAACCCCTCCTCCTAATCGGCCCCTATAGGAGCCAGGCCAACCTCCACCCTCTCAGCGTCAACTATTCAGACGCTGAACATCGGAGGCGACACTAACGAAGCCGACGCACCGCACCAATACTGCAGCCAACGGATGGAGTCAACGCTTTGGAAGTCAACGCCCGCCTCTGCTGAGGCCTACCACCGCTCACAGACTCGCAGAGGAGCAGCTACCAGCATCCGGCCAACTGGACTCCGGACGTTCCAGACTTCCTCAGAGATTCTCTCTTTCTCTCTTGCAGAGACTAAGGAGAAGTTGAGCGGGCTCTTGCTATCGTCCAGACTCGCTTCCAGAGTCAACGTGTAGAGGCTGAGCTGTGTCCGCTCTACACGCAACGTAGATGCTCCAGTCGGACGTGACTGCATCGTGGGACTTCGAAGCCTACTCCACGAGCAGCCCTTCACCCTGTCACTGCTATAAGCGAACATACGAGTCTTCTGCAGTAGCGAGGCGACTCCAGACCCTGCTCCACGAGCAGCTTCTCTCCTTCTACGGCGTTTCTACACTCGCCGTCTTCTAGACCAAATTGAGCGAGGACTGTCTCTCTGCGTCCACGCGCTCCGAGCACCCCCCTGTCGACTCCCCACCCAGAGATTCTCGTTTATGTCAACCTCCATCAATGATCTTTCTATGACTCCATCAATGACATTTCTATAGTCAATAAACTATATATACAAACCCTTATACACATTCTAAGTATTAGCGAAAGACAAACATAATACAAACATAACAGTACAAATTACCAACTTTTTCAATAGTTATTAGTCACATTAAAGTTAATCATAAATTACTCATAAAAAATAAAAATAACCTAGTTCGATTCGGGGACCTATGGGGATGCCTATGCGGGACCTGCACCTCTCCTAAATCAAAATAAACATAGAAAACCTTGGTAAAATGCGGGGCCCGTGCAGGGGCCTATGCGGGGCCCATGCAGGGCCCGCACCTCTCCTAAATCAAAAAAGAGTCATAAAACCTTGGTAAATTGTGGGGCCTATGCGGGGGCCTTGAGGGCCGCAATGCGGGGCCCGTGTGATTCTCAAAATAACCTAAATTTTGACACAATTAGACCAAGGATTGCGGGGCCCGTGCGGAACCCAAAATCTCACCCAAAATCAAAACAACTATAATATAGGTAGATATATATATATTGTGACGTAGTACCTTTTCCGTCCTTGGGGAGGCATAGCACCACGTGATGATATTTATTCAGGTTAACCGCGAGCTCGTATTTTATTAATTAAGTGGACGCCCGAACTCACGATCTGGTTACTCTTATGCTGCCGGCTGAAGAACTCCTTGTGCTCTGGGTCATGGGCGAGAGGTGCAGGGAGGGAGATACACAAAATGATTAAACGCTACTTATGTAAAAATCAACGCTTCGTAATTTATTTCAAAAAATCAAATAATTGTGTGTCGTACCCGCGGACGCGTGTACGTCCTCGGGCGAGCTCACTGTCGCTACCGCGGGCTGGCTTTAAGGTTAGAACTCGCGGCAGGGAGGTATCGTAAGGAAACACTCCTACCTGTCTCTAATTCTAGTACTCCTTGTCCTCGCGTACTGACGATGCCTCGTTCCCTGTGGAAGCGCACGCGAAAGAAACTAATTATTGCTCGGAAAATGCACACGGGGGGAAATATTCGGGTTGCTCTGGTAGTCGCCTTGAAAAAGCTCCTCTGGCCTTGCTAGTCGTCCAATGGATACTTCGATACTGCTTAGGTCCAAGCGGTACTCGATACTGACTCTCTCACGGTTCGCGGCGTCTGTCGCCGTCTCACTCGCACTCACGCATTTCCGTCAGATCGCTCTCTTTCGCCTATTACAAATTTACACGCTTTCGCACCATATAGCACAGTCATACTCTCGCGCCCTCTTTTACAATTCTTTTAAATACGCGCGACATTCAAAACACGCTTACACGCATTGTCTGGCTCTACATACTGTATTTACACATTTTTACTTGGTTTCGCATTTCGGCACGCTTACATTATTGTTTGCCGCTCGCACGCGCGCTGTGGATCGAGCCGTAGCCCTCCACCTTTTCCCAATATCATTCAGTGCTACGCGTTGCCTCCACTCTCTCTCTTGTCTGTCTCTAATACGCATTCTCATTCGCTCGATATTTCCATCCTTCTCGCACTCATGCTACAGTTCGTTCCTCGCCAACATGGCGCCCGTCGCTCGCGCGCGTTCGCCTCGTGGCTCGCATGCTTCGTATCTTCTTCTCTCTCTCGCTCTCGCTGCTTCGACGCTGCGTCGTGTTTCCCTCTCTCTTGCTCTCGCCTCGTGCTGCTGCTGTCCTTCTCCTGGCTCTATCAGCTGACTGCTCGCTTACCGTTCTGTAAACACCACTGAGTGTAAGATTTTATTATCTTCACTGGGTGGTGTCCAGGTGAGCAGCTATCGACGGGATCCCCGTCACAATATATATATATAGCGAAATCGAAAAAAATTATTTTTTACCTATCCAAAAATATGTGAATATAATCGGTCTGTTACCCTATGACCTAAAACTTATTACATCAGACCATGGTCATGACTTCAAAATCTGTTCTGTTCACTCTGTTAATATAAAATACGTGGCCATATAAAGGTATGTTAAAAAGTAACTTACCCTTATAAACACTCCAAGTAATGAGGGGGGGGGGGGCGTGGGGTCGAGAGGGGTGGTGAAGGGAGAAAACCTGTAAATATAACCAAATTCTTGAAAAGTTTCTTAGACATTTTGAGGGGGGCGATGAGGAGGCGGGAGGGGGGTCAAATTCCGGTTCAATTCACTACAAGTATATAATATAGTAATATATATACATATATATATATATACATATATATACATATATTTTCAAATAGACAATTGTACTTTTAGGTCTCGCATTGCTAGAAAGAGTATGTTTCTGTTCCGATAATTTTGAACGAATTTTGTACTCGTACAGACCGATAGAGTGCCTTTTCAATATTAAACATCCGCGAGTAATAGTCATTTCCATTTCTAATATAATATAATTAAATTTGTAATATTTGATTGTAAATATTAACTATTGTTAAAATTGAATTTTACTAAGAAACTTCGGGTTTTGGCAAAAAGCTAATAACTTTAATTACATAACTTTTGATAATGATGGTGTATAATAGTCCTTTATAGCGGCATCGGCGGTACGTGTACATCCGCGGTATATGCATGCGATGTAGCATACTGCAGAATACTTCAATTTATGGTAGTTGTTTTAAAATCAGTTTACAGTACAGACATTTGTCACTTTTATCATAATTTGTAATTATGAAATTAACGCGATGCGCGAGAATCTATAAGTTGCATCTCTATAATGCTCAATTAACTTTGTGACAAAGTTGAAATTATGTAAAAAATTTTAACCAACAATATCAATTCAAAACAATTTTACGGCATACTGATGAGAAACTGGCCGGATCGCAAGCTTAAGGCTATAAAAAAGAACTAAATCATAATACAATAATTAAAAGCAAAAAAATCTAAATTTTAACACAGATCCGAAACCCAAACGAACTCGATTCAATTCAAAATATAATAATACAAATTTGCGAAAACTTCCGGTGTCGTCAAATGGTGATGCGACACCGAAGAGTACCGATTACAGACTGTAAGCGGATCTCGACAGCTGATCACCTCCTCTCGCAAAAATAAGAGAGGTGACTTAAGGGGTTATGCCTTAGTTAAAATTTAAAAACATCCAAAATTTTTTTATTTGATTTTTTTAAGGCAAATTTACTGCAGAATGAGCTGCCTTAGTCCTTTTTGCCCGAAAGAATTCCGTTACAAAATTATAGGTAAAATACCAAAAAAATACAATTTTTCAAAATTGCGTATTATTCATATTTTGTTTTATAGCGCTTTTGATTATTCAAAAAATTGCGTTTTTATAGAAAATGTAACATTCAATGTGTTCACAAATTCCTTTTGAAAGCGCAATTTTATTTAAAAAAAAGCACAAATTATTTACGAAATCATTATGTACTGTAATAGCTAATTTTTATGAAATCATAGATTTTTTTTTATTTTGAATGTTCAAAATAAAATAAATTTAGAATTTAAATTTAGTCTTGTAATTTTTAATCAAACTTATAAAGGGGTAAAAAACATACATGCACATTTAAATTACCGCCTAAAAACATGGCACCTTACAGCATATGGAACAGGAAATCACTGTTTTACCGGCCTATTCGAGTTTGCATTCAGACATCAGCTGTTTCGTCTGCTGTCTGTAGTTTAGTGCAAGCTGGATGTTGTGCTGTTGTGACAACTTCTGAGTCTCACTAGTGTTCAACTTTAGATAAGTGTTTTGTACTATAAACAACATATTATTTGTGAAGAATCTGTTCTTTGTGTGTGTATTCATTGTTTCAGGTATATGGGCTATAAATATCATGTGCACGAGAAGATGCTTGTGTGTTAGATGGTCTCAAAGTCTACAGTAATTACTAATGATCCTATAAAGTAATGGGTAAGCAATGACAAAATTTATATTCATCTAAAACATGCTGACTGAATGCGTATTAAAAACTTACATTTCAATTTCAGCTTTCGATACTAGTATATCTACATGTACAGCACCCGGGTTTTCATACATGGCTTAATATATACGTATCTTATGCCAAAATATAAGAAAAATATGCCAAGTAGTTTATGTAAGTACTACCAGTTAAATATACATAAGTGTTTCGATAAACTTTAAATGCATTTTTCTCAGTCTTGACATTTTTATGATTTTAGGTCCTTTACCGCAGGATATCTCAGCATCCAGATGATGAATTGACACCAGACAGGATGGAAAATCTTCTGAATACGTTTCTTCACTGCTTGAACGGAGCAGAATTGACTAATACAAGGTAAAAGTCAACGTTGCGTATATGAATATATGTAATATTCACTATAATTACTGATATAATCATCTTATGAGTTACTAAATATTTAAAATTTATTTTTTGTAGAAAAGTCTTCCGCTCAAGCAGTGAAAATACATATTCAGAAGATTTTACATCCTGTCTGGTGTCAATTCATCATCTGGATGCTGAGATATCCTGCGGCAAAGGGAAAAAAGTGCTGAAAATTAGTGATTCATACATGTAATTGTTTACAATGTAAGTATAGATATATAATTTTTTTTAAATTGTTAATAATATTTTTAATACCTACGTTTTAAGTAGGAGAAAGATTTTTTTTATACTATTAATAAATAATTTTTTTCAGCCTATTACTTATTAATGTCTTTTTTACAGGTTTAACCCAGGCATAACCCCTTAACACACACAAAGCCAAATAATATAGCATTCATCTCTAGCGCTACCGCGCCGCATGAAGCATCCGGAAAACGAAACGGCAAGAGAAGCGGCAAGTGCGAATCATCGAGCGATCGAGAGAGTCCGCTTTGACACATCCACGCCACAGTCATACCTGTATTGAATTGAATACTAGCATGTCCAAGGCGTCACTATAGAAGCGCCAATTCCCCCTTCCCTCAATGGGATATTCCTCTCTTATTTTTGCGAGTGCAGGCGAATAGCTGTCGAGATTCGTTTACAGTCTGTAATCGACACTCTCCAGTGCTGCATCACCATTTGGCGAAACCGGGAGTTTTCGTAAATTGGTACTATTGTATATAGCATTTTGAATTGAATCCAGTCAGTGTGAGTTCCGGATCTGTGTTAAAATTTATTCTTTTGATTTTAATTATTGCATTATTATTTAGTCCTTTTGTTTATAGCCTTAACTTTGCGATCCGTTCAGTTTTTCATCCATATGTCGTAAAATTAATTATTATAATTATTAGGTATTTGAAATTGTTTTTAATTAATATTGTTGGTTAAAGTTTTGTATATAATTTTAAATTAAAAATATTATTAATTTTGCTTAGCCCCGAAGAGGAGCCTCGCTGGGCTCGAAACCTGGGCATGCGTATGTATGATAGTTTGGATGGCTACTGTTCTTTAACATGTTTACAAACTGGTCAAGTTCTCGACTATTGGACCAGAAACAGATATGCAAAGCTTGTGACATAGAGCTTGTAACCGGAGGAAAGTTGCGCATGACTGCAAACTTTATTTCTATGGTAGCGCAAAGTGGAAGTTGATAAAGTTGTACAACTTGTCAACGAAAGTTCAAGTTTGAAAGAAACGAATCTTCAAGTTGGAGTTTTTATTGGTAACAATGATAGTAGTTGCATATTAGCTATCCAGAAAGCGAGTTTACATAAAATTATCAAATAATCTGATATGAACCATTCTGTGAAATGCTCTGGTAACTATATTCTATGATATTAATGAACCTAAGGCAACAGATCCTGATAAAGAATTGACAAATGATTCGTAAAGTATATTCAATGCTGTTTCTCATATACCATGCATCAAAATAAATGGGATGTTAAAATACAAAAATAAAATTATCGATTCAGAATATTCCACAGCATCTCTTTGATTGCCATGAAAATTGTGATGATTGGTGTGTCACTAAAAAGATATATGATCAGATGGCAATACAAGTGACAAATTTGCAAGTGCTGCAAGTAGTCAAGCAAATGAGAGCTTGAATCACTCTATGAGCACTAACGCGCCAAAGAGATTTGCTACTCAATGTCGGAATCTGGAGATTACAGATTTGCTGCTACAGTCGCACAGAAACTTTGTAGCATGTCTTACATCAGACGTTCAATGATATCTCCTAAATTACCGTGGACTAAGAGTCTGGATACTTATGTTGAAAAATGTGATGACAAATTATTAAATATATATACATATATATATATAGTCAACCCCAGGCTCAAAGAAAAATATTAGAATTAAAAGCTAAGAGATCACAGTTACGTAATCGGAAGTAAAAAGAGGAAGGGAATAAATATCAAAGTAATATGTGTTTATTAGAATCTGATACAACTAATGAGGATGAATGCTTTCTCGTTGAACCTGACAAGAGCATTTCTTATGGAATATCTGATTTTGTAATAGTATTTTTTTATTTGGAAACTGATGGATTAAAAATTTCTCATGAAATTTTGCAAATATCCATGAAAAACGGACAATTACTTTAAATACTTCCTTCATTACACCTACCCGTCTCATACCTTCTGCTATAATACTAGTTAATGGTTTAAGTGCAGTACATAAAAAATTATTTCAGCATTGACATGACATCTTTACAAGATACATTCGTACTCTACTAAATAATGTACTAATGTTTTTAGAGAAACTAGGAAAGAAATTCATCTTTGTCGTACATAATTGTTTTTTGATTCAACTCGTTTCATCCTACCATTAATAAAGTTATCCCTCCTTGACCAATTCAAAGAATTTATCTAAGGGTTCACAGATACGCTTACCTTATTTAAAAGATAGTATTCTAAATGATCAAATGTGTATAAATTAGCGACCCTGGCCTCTGAACTCATGAGCCTTCCATGTAATGGAGCACATGATTTTATTAGAGAAAGTTACGTTAGCTCACCTCCCAGTTTCTGAGATTGACTACAGAAAACTTTGAACGAAGTTTAAGTTTAGTTATGCGGAAAGACTGTCAAGTTTGGGAATCAGTAAAGATGCGATTGCAGAAGCATTTAGAACAGAAGGAAAAGATCAGACAGAAATTTTATTGAAAGCGGAAATTAATGTAAAAAAACACAAAAAATAAAATCAAAGAATGGTTTGACAAATATTTATAGTACCTACAGAAGAACTTCTAATTATACAGTATTGAATTTATTTTAGTACAAGTGCCAAAGATTGATTATTTTTAGTAGTAAAGATTTTGTTAATAAAATTATTTTTCTGTAAATCTAACGCAAATCACTTTTTTCATAACCTAAGTGTAACATACATAATATCTAGCATAGTAGTAGACAGCATATGTCTAGAGTATAGTGTTCAATATACGTTGTTGACACTTTTTTAACGAGACTTTCAACGATTCTCAAAGCGCTATTTTATGAAGTCAAAGTATCTTTAATAATTTTTTTATTCTGTGGTAAAATTTTATAATTAACATATCAAACGATTAATACTGATTTTCTCTATCAATCTAAACTAATGGTTTTTAATTTTCTACGCTATTTCCATCTCATTTTATAAGTTAAACAGATCGAATATTTATGTCCCATAAGATACCGTGTAAATTTCGTCAATTTCAAAATGGTCATTTTTCTATATACTGTGGAGGAAAATTCTACAAAAGAAATGTATGTTAAAAATATATTTAGGAATGTTATGTATAAATTTAACATCGATATCTATATTTTCATACAACTCCTGAAATGCCTTAATACACTGATAACTCAGTTGACAGCTCAGAACGTCGTAGCAGAGTCCAGCGTGAGTGACCGAAATCGACTCCTTTGCTTATACTCATTACTTCGCTTGATCTCATCACTTTACAATATTAATGAGAGGTTGAAGAGAAACCATCCACCGAAGTATGTGAAATAAACTTTATTTCATCCAAACTTTCGAATGCCTCTAGCATTTCTTTTCTTCCCTCTAGTATTACTTTACAATATTTCAACAACCGTATAACTCTTGACGTAAGACGTAAAAAAAATTTAGCGATAAAGAAAATTAAGTTTGTACTCCGGAACATGTAGGAAATTCGATTCTAATAGTATATTACGATATACAAGTGATCTAAATGACCCATTATTGCACGACGCGCAAAGAGCGCCAAAGCGAAGCCTGGATAATACTCGCGTCGTGCAATGTGCTACTTGGTTAGGTCAATAGTATCGTATACAATTTTATAGTACAGCCTACTTAAATGCAATACCATGATTATGCAGATTTAAGTCGCATTGTGCTATAAATAATTTTTCTACTCAATTTTTGCACCTAATATAATATTAAATAAATTAAAATAATAATAACAATAATAATAATGATAATAAAGCTATAAAAGATAAACAAAAAACCTACATTTTTTAACTTTAGTTTGCAATAGTAACAATATTCCGTTGCAGTTATGGAGGTAGAGAATTTAAGCTCATTTTCAGTACGCTAATACCTACTAATTCCAACTATAACAGTGTGTGTGCGTGCTATGCGTGTGCATGTGTGTGTGGGTGAGTGCATGTGTTTATGTATGGGTACGTACGTGCGTGCATGCGTGTGTTATATATTTCATTCTGACTCTCAGTGAAAAGGAACTAGTTTCATTTAGTTCTAAGGTAGTTCTACGCGGAGTGCGGGTAACCTTTTGGAAAGTATATTTCCACTACAGTTTATTGAAAAATGTAATATAATCCAAAAGGGACTAGTTACTAGGAACCAAGAACAATTTATTTAAAACCGATTGAGTCTTCAATAATGCTCAACAAATAAAAAATTTAGAAAAATACTAGAATCTTTTCTGTTTTTCATCCGATTTAAACGAACTATAGCTTATTTTGTTCCTTGGAAAATTACAGAATAAGTTACCGTAGAAGTTTTGGTGATAGCATTTATATACCAAGCACAGAATGCAATTGTTTACGTGATTCTATACGATTCTTGCTTGAGTTTATGGTTTTTTTCTTTTTTTTATGAGCATTGTTAGGGTACACAATGACTCAACCGGTTTCAATTAAATTGTCCTTGGTTTCTAGTATCTAGCTGCTTTTAGATTATATTATTTTTGTCAATAAACTGCAGTGGAAATAGATTTTCTGAAAGGTTATCCCCACTCAGAGTAGAACAGCCTTAAAGTACTTAATTATTAAACAACAGTTAGTTTTTTGAGAAGGGATTGGTATGGAGGAGAATGGAGGTAGTTGGGTTGGGCTCAGGTTGGGATGAAGAAGTATAATTCCTCAATTTATATAGCAATATAATAAAACTAATTTATATAACCTTGCTTGTTTCAGATCTATGCAACGGATAAAGAATACTCGATTAATAATCAAGCGCATTTAATTATTATTAATGATTAAGTAAAAGAATTTCTTCCAGTTAAAATGATATCTGAAATTACTAATAGTAATAGGTTAGCATCAACACATCAACATATTTGATACATAACATATATTTGATAGTAAAATATTAATTTTAAAATAATTTTTTTAGTGATACGCAAGTTTATGTGTTAGGTAGTTCCAAAAAACTAATAGAAGGTTTATTGTCTATATATCGACAATCACTGCTTAAAGTAAATCAAGAAATTGTGGATTTAACGTAAGTTCAAAGAAATTTTTGTAATAATATATTTTTCTTTATCAATTGGCCAAAAGTTCGTATTCTAGAAAATTAGGAATTGATCTTTAGAATACAAGCAAAATCAACCTTGGATCTATTTCGGTTATCTATTAGTCCTATACATCAAATAAATAAAAAAAAGTCCTATGCATCGTTGCTGTTTTTTCGATCGCTCCCAGATCGTTATATCAGTCTGCCGCCCCCGTAATTTATTATTACTATCTCATCAGTTCGTTACACTTTCATCTGCACTATTTTTATAATATCAATTACTAAATAAGGTTAATTATTATTGTTATGTGCTCAAGATTAGATTAGGCTGAAAGCTATTTGTTGATGATAGATTGTTTTATGATTGAGTGCCGTAAAAGTTTATTTTGTATTTGGACATGGACATTATGTACAGATGGAATGCGGTAGCGAACAGACTTCGTAGAGTAGATTGTGAATCGGGGTTGCTATATAGTTCGCTATATGCTAGAGAATACAGTGCGGATTAATCAGAGTGTTGTTTATACGTATTGTATGGGATATGAATTTAAATTTAAGTTATATAGATAGACATTTTTCTTCTTTATCTAATCGATTGAGAATTTATCAATGTGAACTTACGTTTTTAATTAAGTCGCTACTTAAATTTCCTTTCAAATTTTTTAATTTGTTTTATTATCATGATTGTAATGTGGACGCTCATTCATTGAGCAATTTTTTTTCTTACGTCTTTTTTGGCATATAGTGGTTTTGTGGCATCTGCGGAGAATCGGATTCTTTTCAGTCCAGTAGAGGAAAGTGACTAATTTTGAGGGCATAGTGATCTGACTGGTTTGTTTACACACGTCAGGACATACAAAAAAAGAAAAATTACCGAAAAACATCGGCACCCTATGGCAAGATAAAGTTATGGGCCTGAAACTGTAAAAAAACTATGTTAATTTTTGCGTTTATTTCATATTCTTAATAATTTAAGAAGCAAAACGTATTTTAAATGAAAATTCTAATAATAAAAAAAAAGTTGAAGAAAAGAGCTTCAATTTGAGTTGTAGAAGGTTGAAAATTGTGGCTTAGATCAGAAGTTCGAAGAATTAGAAGAAAGGGGAAAATCGCTGGATTTTCTCAATTTTTCATAGAAAATAGCGTTTTCCGTTTTTTTGAGTGAAACATTTTGAATTTCGATCTAACCAATCGTTTTCAAAGTTTAATAGCTCAAATTAAAGCTCTTTTCTTGTACTTTCATTCTAATTTATCAGAATGAAAATTTCCTTAAGTGATGAACTATATATATGCTTCCCAAATAGATCATTTTTTACTGATATTAAAAAGCATATATATCGCTCACACTTCCGATAAACTAAAATAAAAGTAGAAGAAAAGAGTTTTAATTTGAGTTTTTTTCCTTGAAATGACTCGATTTTTGCAAAATCCAACGATTTCTCCTTTTCTTCCATCGCTTCTAACTTTTGATCCAGTTGAGAATTTTAAACGTTGAATAGCTTAAATTAAAGCTTATTTTTTTTATTTTTACGATTATTAGTATAAATACAAAAATTATTATATAATGTGCTATATATATATGCTTTTGAAAACATTCTACTTGAGAAGCATATATATAACTCATCATAAGCGAAACGAAAAAAAATTTCAAGTAATTACAAAATACGAAAAAGAAACTTTAATTTGGCGTATTGAACGTTGCAAATGGATGCTTCGATCAAAAGTTACAAGGATCTTAAAAAAGAGATAAAATCAACTATGTTTGTAAATGCCTGAATCATAGATCGTCGTATTCAAACGTGCGAAATTTTTGATCGGTGCATCTGATTCAGACAAATATCAATTAATTTATTTTTATTGATTGGAAGCTTTATTTAACGTACGGTCTGCTTCTTACACAGTTAAGAGAATGAAAAAAAAACGCGATAATTGACGAATTTATTTTTCAGTTTTTGGTCCTTAACTTTTTATTGGCGTAGGCTGTTGATGTATTTTGGTCATTTTTCTGTTCTTGTATGTACTAACGAATGCAAAAATACCTAGTCCAGTCACTAAGCTTTCAAAATTATTCACTTTCCACTTTTGAGCCAACAAGAGTCTGATTCTCCGTAGATATCATTTATGAGAATTACTTCCACTGCAATAAATTATACTTAGTTACAAAATAAATAAATTAAAATGTCTCTTTGATCGATGATCAAATGATGTAGCCTCTATTTGTGGGTATGTGCGGTAAAAAGGACATTTTCATGAAATAAAAAAAATATTTAAAATATATTTGACTTACTATTCATGAAATAAAAATATTAGAAATATATTTGACTTAATTTTATTCATATTTACAATTACATTAGTTATCTTCATGTACGAGGAGCTGCAGATCGATAAAATCAACGTAATTATGTGATATCATTGACCAGTTACAGTAGTTACGACGAACACATGTTGCGCAATAATATTGTAGCTCCTACAGTTGATTTTTTAATTTATGATAAGGTAATATAACGAACTTTTGGTTAAATAGAAAGAAATGTAGTTTTATGTTATTTTAACATAAACTTTGTTGATCATAAGTGTGGTATCTACCATCGTTTCCACATACGTCAGAAAAATCTAATATCTTCCGTTATTATTGAAGATAGTATGCTATTTTTTATTACTTATAAATCGAGATAATAAGGAAATTTTTACTTCTTTTAGAACTAAACAAGAAACGTGCTTATTGAAAATTGGATTGGAAAACGAAAAATTGTGCTACTTTCAAGAACATTTCGAACTTCATAATTTAGTTTGTTACTGTTTTTTTATGTATCACGCGCACTCTTATGGTAGTAATAATTGATTAATTGTAACATTTTTTTTATAGTTTGCAGCTATTGAAAATTGTAATACAAAGTTATTAAATATTAAGTGTGAAATTATGTCAATTCATGAAAGAGTAATTAAATTAAAAGTAAATAATTTAACATATATTATGAATATTAGGTGTTATTAGAATTTTTTGCAATATAATTTATTTTATTCACAGAAAGCAAGTTTAAAGCTTCAACACGCTTGTAAATTAAAGGAGATGTCAAAATAAACAAGAAAAGAATGGAAACTGGATTCAATTTCTGGTAAAAACATACATATGAAATTAATATAGTTAGATTTAATTTAAAAAAAGTCAGTATTCTAACCATCCACGCGCTGTCATCTATAAGTCTATTTCCTTTCTCCAGCATCTAGTGTAGATATTCCAAACAATATAATTTACAATATAAATATAAATATTTTTTAAATCTAGGTCTAAATTAAGATCTATACTCGGGGGTAGTCGAGCGAAATAAGCTGGATACCCCTAGTGTACACATATACATGAGTAGTTCTCTATGTGAAATCGAAAGACAAATAATTTTAACAGTAAATTTTAAACTAAAATTCGACATTTTTATCGATTTTTAGCTTGGAAACGAAGTGAAATAAAGAAAAAACTCAAGAATACAGTTTACCTTAGAATTTTTTTTTGACTATTTCAATATAATTTTTCAGATAAGAAATTCAATTTTTTTTATTTTGACAAGTGATATTTTGATTTTTAAAAACAATTACAGGCTCTACTCTATAAAATTACTTATGTGAGCATAGTCGCACACAAAAAAGGTATCTTCATAAAATTGTTTGTTGTCGAACTCCTGATCGAGCTTTCAGTTTTTCTAATTTCAAGGCTTAAATGTACTATAATAATATAATGTTATAACATATACATGGGTGATTCTGAGTGCGATCAATCGGCAAAAAATTTGTTTTATTCAAACTATCGTAAATCTTTTCTACTTCGAGAAATACAACTCCTCAAATTTTTTTAGATTTTTTTCGGGAAAGCGTTTCTGCCGAAAATACATAGAATATTTTGCAAGGAAATTTTCTCTAGTTTCTAAGAAAAATATTTCCAACATGGTATATATACTTTTCAGAATCTTTATATGCAATTTAGACATTTAAAGTAAAAATTTTCAAGGTTCTATTCAACGGATTGAGATAAAAACATTTGTAAAGATAGCTTTTTTCAATACAAAAGTATCTGGATATGTTCCTATACGTGAATAGAAGTTTAAGACCACTTAAAAAATAAAATATCACTTGATAAAGCCAAAAATTGTATTTCTTATTTGAAAAAATACATTTAAAAAGTAAAAACAGTTCTAAGACGAAAAGTATTCATGATATTTTTCTTAATTTCGCTTCGTTTCCAAGCTCAAAATCGATGAAAATGTCGAATTTTAATCGTAAATTTTATATTAGGATTAGGATAGTTGAATAAAACACAAAATTTCAGCGGTTGATCTCACAGAGAATCACCCATATATATATCTTGCTATATTATATAGTTGTTTTGAGCTTAGGTAGAATTTATCCCCCCCCCACATCCCCACCACAACCCCCTCTCAAAATAACCAAAAATTGTGTTAAATATTTCGTTATTCTTTACGATTCCCTCACTCCACTTCCCCCATATTTCTCTTTTATTGATTAGTATTCTTTCTGTATTTATCTATATTATATTAATAATTTATATTTGCTGAAAAATATCGTTTGAACAAATCCCCCTTTTGTCTATATTTTTTTTAAATATATATTTACAATATAATATATTGATTCGTCTTGCAACAACCCTTCGAATGGTATGCAAAAAAGTTATGCAAGCCGATCGTTTCTTTAAGTTATGGGTTGGGTTGATAAAGTTACACTAGAAAAGTCTCATGAAAATTTTCGATCGGTGATGTAAAAAATGTCTTACATCGTGTTGATTTTTTAGAAACAAGCTTTTTAAGACAATAAAATACAAGGTATTAGCATAATATGTCGAAAAATTGATTTTTGAACGTATATATGAGTGGTTCTCTGTGAAATCGAGATGTCGAAATTTAATTTTTTTTCTAATCATATAAAACCTCGTCTTCTTGCAAAAAAATGCAAAAAACCTATTTTTATCAACTTTAACCCCCTGTAACTCAGGGATAGTCGATGCAAAAAATCTGAAAAATTCAGGGAGGTGTATTTTATCAAGTAGTAATGATTTAATATGATTAGGAAAAGAATTAAATTTCGACCTCTCGATTTCACAGAGAACCATCCATATGTTTAAATAATATATAAAAATTATGTATGGAATTTGTTCGTCTTGACATAATCTTTCGATTGATAATATAAAAAGTGGTTCGTGTCGTGCTCATTTTTTAGAAACAAGCTTCTTAACACAACACATACATGGCTTTAACGTAATATGTATAGAAAAATTGTTATTTCGACTGTATTTATCAAATTGTCTTAAAAATCTATTATCGTGCGAGCACAGTGGAATTCGGAGATGGGATCCACATGATCGGATGATAGAAGCTCGCGATCGTGGTCATGTGTGGAAATTGAAGATCATAGGTACAGGGTTGAAGGGAATTGAAGGTGATAAGTGGAGGCTGGAGGTTTTGGGTGAAGATTGTTTATGGATAGTGAATGCCATGAGTAGAGATATTTTGTGTAGGGTGGCGTGCATGATTGGAAGTAACAAGTAGTAGTAATAGGGGTAAACAGCCCAATAGATGGACACTTAAGGAAATATTCGTACATAAACTCTACTACTGCATACAAAATTAGTGTTTTTATGCAAGTAAAGTTTTAATCCAATTAAAAAACTATCGAGAATTGTATTAAATAAGGATTAAGTCGTTAATAATAATTTTAATCACTTTAAATTATAAAAAAATGGGAAAAAACGTAATATACCCAACAGCTGGACATATAGACTTCTTGTGGAGCACGCGAACAAAGCGTCGACCACGAAAGGTGACTTTCGCTATTTTTCTGCGCACAAAATTTAAATGTTCAAAAAATTATTGTTACTGAAAATAAATGGCGAAACTTAATTTTTCGTACAAATATTTGGTCGGTTTTTGCATTTTTAAATTTATAATGATTGATTAAGCGTAAAAGTGTCCATCTACTGGTGAGTGTCCATCTACTGTGCTGTTTATCCTCAGGTGAAAGATGAAGATCATAATTGGAAATAGTAAGTGGTGAAAGTGATAAATCAAAATCATTTTAAATTATATCCTTCAGATTGTTGATTTAAATTATACTTGAACGTTATCAAAATGGAAACTATAAAATTGAAGCGATGGGGGTGGGCGAGTGGAGCGAGCAGGGGCACTCTCCTAGTATATATATAATGACTTTCAAAGTATTTTTACTAAAAGCTGAAGAAATTTCATTTAAAAACACCTCTATATGTGCGTAGTGAAAAATGCTTACCTGAGGAGTTACGAAGAAATAGAAATAGGCAAAAAATGGAAAAAATGCTTAAAATGAAAAATTTGGTCCTCCATAGCTCGAAGAGATGGATCGGAAAAAATTTGAAAAAATTCACAGAATATTGTGACAACCTATAGAACGTATTTTGAGAGTTACAGTCATATTGTTTGTTTGCCTCTCGATTTCACACTAAATATTTGTGTGATTATATACGTGTGTAAAAGTACTACAATACTCGGCACAAAGATGATTTCTGCTTACAGTGCTAGTATTAGATTAAATTAAGGAAAATTTCGATAAAATTTATTTATTTCAATTTATTAATCTAGCTGTTTTCTTAACTTAGATAAATGGAATATTTGCAGACGCATACATTATAAATTTACAGTCATTTACAGCTATCCGGACAAATATCATCATTTTGCGAGTACAGTGACAATTAAAAATATCAAGTAGTTTCGACGTTAATATTGATTGAATAAAGTGTTGTATTTCGGCTTCTATTGATCCGATCATAATAAAATTTTTATGGAAATTCATATTTTTTACGTACTTCAGGAAGAATTTCGAGGCGTTTTTCTCATTTTAAAAATGTTAAATAGGTGGTTGCATCAATTTATTGTTATTTGCGCCAAATTGAAATAAGTTTGCAATAATAGATTAACAATTTAACAATAAGTCGCCGTTTTAAGATAGCGAACAAAATCTTATAAAAGTATTTTTTTATTTTTAGTCATCCTTTATGTGATATTCCCAGAAGATCGACTACTTTATGATTGGTCCGATTAGACTTCGTAACGGAAAGGTGGACGTGTAATTTGTCACAATGTTAACTATGGATGCCAGGAAGGAGAAAAAGAAGAAGGAGAAGAAGACGGAAGCTTAAGTGTTAGATAGCACAGCTTTTTATCATCTAACCATATAAATACTGTATAAAAATATGAAAAAAGAACATTTAAAAATTGGTATTCATGCTAACTTGAAAACAAATTCTAATTCAGTTATTAACACAAAACATGTTCAGATAATCAAATCGCATATTTTTATATAATTTTATTATACCGGTGATGTACGATGTCTAAACGTATTAATAGGATTGATTCAGAATATTTTCAAAATAAAATGTTGAGAAAAAAGATGAATATTATTATTCTTATTTTTATTCAAGGAAATACTATATTTGTAATTAACAATTTTACTTCTGAAGACATCTAAGACGTAATAATGAGTAATAAAAGTTTTTGAAAAATGTGAAAAACAACTATTTTATACCCATTTCTATTCATAAAATATTATATATAACAAAATATTATGTTATTGAGTCATAAAATATCAATGATTTTATTAATGATCAGCACAGATTAGATCTCTTGCAAAAAACATAATTCAAACCTTGCCTAAGACTCTGTCTTATTCTTATTTTGGAGTAAATTTTGACTAACTATTGCTTAAAACACTGTCCTCTTAAGGGGTTATGACAGGGTTAAATCCTGAAAAAAGACAAATAGATCAGTGCCTGCAATAAATAAATATAAATATATACCCTTATCAAAATAATGTGCAGATATTTATGCAGAGATTTCTGCAGAACTCTCTGTAGAGCTCTGCAGAGCAATCTGCAGGGTTCCCTGCAGATGGTCCAAATTCTCTGCAGAGGAACTATGTCAATGCTTTTGAAGTAATTTGTGTAGAATTTTCTGCAGAGATTACTGCAGAGATTTCTGCATTGTAATTACTTCTGCAGAGAATTTGGACCTCCTGCAGAGGACCCTGCAGATTGCTCTGCAGAGCCCTGCAGAGAATTCTGCAGAGATCTCTGTATAAATATCTGCACATTATTTTGATAAGGGTATGTATATATATATGTATATATATATATGAGTGCTCTGAAAATTATATTTTTCTTTTTAAATATAAGTGTTATACACCACTTTTATGCATAAAAAATATGCATTAAGTGTGCTCAATATTGCTTAACAATAACAACAATTTACTACCAAAATTCATGATTTTCACTATTTTTGCCTTCGGTCCGCAGCTTTCTGGAGGAACAAGTCCATCTATTCAGCTGAACCAAAGTGGGAAATCTTATTTATTAGTGTGGCCACAAGCTAAGTGGAACAGATTCCTGAAAAACATCAAATTCAAATAATTAATTATACTTATATTGGCAATATTAGTAATTAAAGTGAATGTTATGTACGTCAACATACACTTAACTTACCTTTTCCAATTTCGCTCCACTTAGTTTGTGAAGAAATATATCCCAAAGGTGTCTCTAAAATTTCAGCCAAATTAGTCCACCGGTTGCTGAGAAAACCTGCGGACCGTAAACTGAAATCATAAAAATACAGAAGTTGAGAAAAAGACGTTTGAAATTAATGATGTCAATGATATGGATAAACTTAGCGATACTTGCAGATATTATCTGCCACATCTAGATTTGATTTTGGTATTCAGATATACATGCAATAAGGTATATTTCATCGTACGCGCACATCATACTGTTTGATAATAGCATTTGGAAACTGGAAATAAAATAAAAATTATCGATACCAATTGATAGTCAAGGTTTATTAATGATTACAGTTATTTGCACTACTTACCATTATTAAACACACTTTCATTTGTTTCAAAGCATGCAAAATGATACTCCGAACAATCAATACACGAGTCCCAGCTTGTTGTCTTCCACTTGTATACCTAAAAGCAAAAAATATGCCAACAAAGAAAAAGGTCTTTACGAATACAATTATTGCTTATTATTTACAATACTTATCTGAATATTTGCTGTACTCTGTAGAAGCTCTTACACGTTAAACACACCATTGAGGTTATAATCTTTTAGTTGTTACAGCATGGTTACAGCAGCTAGTAGACAAACTGCACTGATCTGGTGACTTGAAGATTGGATGAAAAACAGCTTCTCAGAAAATTCTACTATACCGATCACATAGTAACCCTCATTCCCGACTCAATATTGGGCAAAAAGGTTTCGGGTGGTAAATTCCAATTTGTTGAATGCCTTTAGTTTAACACATTGAGTTTAATAATAACAAAATTACACATAGAAAAATTAATATTTTACGTCAATAAATTCATAACTCTTGAGAAAAAAACTGTTTGTTAAACGGTTTTTATGTCTTATTTTCAGTCAGATTTCTCATGAAACTACTCTATAAGAAGCGTCGTAGAACAATTGATTCCACAAGTTTAGTCTAGATAAAATATTTAAAATTCTCGATTTCTCGAAAATTTCCAAGAAAAATATTTATCAGTTTTTAGTCTGTATCTTCGAGGCAAATTATTTTATCAGAAAACGGCTTTCAGCACCACATTCTACGAACTATTAACTGTGAAAAAAGTAAATAAAAAAACATCGATATTTTCATAATCTTAACCTGTCATAACCCCTTAAAGAGCTGTTATTCTTTTTTTCGTATCCATTACTTGTTTGCATGCATGACTATTGCAATATATAACGAAATGAAAAGGAATTAAATCAATTTTGGGACATTTATCACAAATTATTATATTTTTATAATTTGAATGTTTGAATTAAATTTTATAAAATTTCTTTTCTTACTGAATTTGAACTGTGGACATTATGTTATCAAATGAAGTAATTTTGACATCAATAGTAGATTTATTTATTTGTGTTTGGGATTGTTTTTACAGATTAAAATCTGGTATTTAATCTTTCTATTCGTAATTGAGATAGCGCCAACTTGTACGTTCATATCTGATATTCAGACTACAAATTCATAATAAAACATACACATGAAGTGATTGTTAGGTTGTAAATAAAATAAAATGCATATAGTCGAAAGCAAAATTATTGATTTTAACTCGTAAAATAGTGGAAAGAAGTAATCTGAAAAACGGCGAGCGCCCTATATGGTATGGTCATTTCCAGAGAGAGAGAAATTAATTAGAATTAGAAAGTTTCTTTATTAGTGGACTAAAGGCTCGAAGCCCTTTATAGTCCTTCAACATATTACAAAGAGTCTAAGTTACATGGTAACATTAAGACATAGAGACTGCCGCTGCAGCCTGCAGAAAACGCAGGGATAAGAAAAGTTAAATAAAATAAATTAAATTAACTAGCTTAACATTTAACATTAAACAATAACATTTATATATAAAATAAAAGAAAAACAAATAAAACAAAAATAAAAACAAAGACAAAGAGACGAAGGCATCGTTGCCACGGTAAACGCAATGTACAGAGAGATGGTGACGACCGCAGATAAGGCACCGCGCATGGTGTGTATATACTAACGCTAAATAAAAATAGACGCTATACAAACCCTATAAACGCTAAATAAAAATATACGCTATACAAATAACACTGTTATACAATACTTAAGGTAATGCGCAAGCGGGCCGACTGCTTAGGCGTTGATTCGCAGGTCAATAGGCGCAAGATGCTCATGCGCACGCACTTTGAATGCAGGGCGGTGTAGTGCGCGGATATTATACGGGAGGGAGTTCCACAGGCGCGCCGCTGCAATGCGGAAGGAGGCCGCGTACATGTCCGTCTGATACTTAGGTACTTCGATGTCAAGGTCGCTTGTTCTTATAGAACCGGGCCCGTCAGAGGGGCGGAAACGGAAGAAGCGTAGCAAATGATTCGGGATGCCGGTTGATAGAATAGCTGCGAGTAGGTTGAGGGCTACCAGCTTGATTGCGCTTCTGTACGAGAGCACGCCGTACTTGCGGTAGGTGGGCAAGATATAATGCCACTTCCTTAAGCCATCAACAAAGCGGAGGGCTGCATTCTTGCAGCGGTCCATCGAGCATGCACGCTCCTCAGTGAGGCCCAAAAAGAGCGAGGGGCAGTAGTCCAAATGCGCGAAAACGAGAGATTTCACCAGCATTAGCTTAGTGGCGTGCGGCAGGAAATATACGTTGCGTCTGAGACGTGCGAGCGCCGACGAACATTTGGCGGAAACGATGGAGCATTGTTTGTCCATCGTGAGGCAGGAGTCTAATGTGACTCCGAGCAGCTTCAAAGAGTCGCAGGGGGTGATAACCTGGCCATGAAGCACTATGTCCGGGATCGGAATGCGGTGTAGGCGGTTGCTGAGCCCTCGAGTTCCAAGCCAGATGGCCTGGGTTTTGCGCGCATTTATGGCCAAGCCATTCGCCCTCGCCCAGTTGGAAATGTTCGCCAGATCGCGATTAATTCGCGCAACCAGGATATGCACTTCGCTGGCGTAGCCGTATACATACAAACAATCGTCTGCGTAGGTGTTATGATAACTGTCGACGCAGACGTCCGGAAGATCGTTTGCATACGCGGAGAATAGAACAGGGCCGAGAATGGAGACCTATGGAGCGCCTGATTCTTTAGGCAGGGCTGTAGAAATCTCGCTGGAGCTGGAGCGAACATGCTGTATTTTGTTAGAGAGTAACGAGTCTATCCACGTGCAAGCTGTATCAGAGAAGCCGAGGGCAGCTAGTTTCTCGGTCAGCAGTTGAGGATTAACGAGATCGAACACCTTCGACTGGTCGATCGAGACCAGTAGCGTGATCTTCCCCTTGTCGATAGCATGCCGCACGTCATCGGTAACGGTGAGGAGGGCAGTCTGGGTGCTGTGTCCTCTGCGGAAACCCGATTGATAAGGGTTGAGAAGATTTTTTTCTTTCGAGGAACTCGGTGATTTGCTTAAGGGCTATCGCTTCAAACGTCTTCGAGGCAGGTGAGAGAATGCTTATAGGTCGAAAATCTTCGGGGAATGTGGGTGCTGCCGCTTTGGGTATGGGAGTGATGGATGTTACCTTTCAGCTGTCAGGAAAAACACCGGACTGCAATAACGCATCGAAAATGTTGGTGAGGACTGGGAGTAGAGTGGCGGAGCATTCCTTGAGCATACGCAATTGCAGACCGTCAGGCCCTATTGCATTGGAGCTCGCCTGATTCAGGGAGCGTAGGACTTCGGTGTAAGTGACATGCTTAAAGTAGAAGCGCTCGTTAGGGGGATGCATACGGTGGGCCTTTTGAGCTCATTTACCGGGACCAGGAGGTCAAGATGTTGTGTCGGACGAGCTTTCGTCCTCATCTCGCCGATGAGTCCTCAGAGCTCTCTACTGTCACGGCAATCTATTACTCTGGTGCAATAGTATGCAACCGAGGCTGTCTTGAATTCCTCCTTCACTCGTTTCCATAGTGGTGTATAAGTGCGACGACTTACGATAGAACCGTTACGCTTAAAACGATGCCATGCCAAGTTGCGTTCGTTTCTAAGAGCACACAAAACAGGGGTCAGCTAGGGGGCCCGTTTGTTTTTGATCACAAAAGAGCGTAGTGGTGCGTGCTGATTATATAATCCAAGAAGCAAAGATGTAAAGAAGTGAACTTTCTCGTGCACGTCGGGATTACCAGTGACCGAAGACCAATTAAGAGCGCGCAGATCAGCCCATAGTGCGTGAATATTAAAATTGCGGTAGGAGCGTCGCCAGATGGTTCTGGGATTCAGCTGTATATCGATAGGCATGAGACAGGGATATGAAAAACGCATCGTGCGCTGAGATCCACGGCACGCGTAGCTGAAAGTGCGTAAAGTTGGTGCAGGTAGTCGGAAGGCATATATAGTCGATTGTGTATTCCGATCTCTCGAGGTGGTGTGTGCAACAGTACGGGGCAGGAGCGAGTCCGAGCACCTGTAGCGATCGAGATAAGATAAAGTGCACCGCGCTTGACGTGTGCCAATCTATGTTTAGGTCGCCCATGGGGATGAGATAATCAAAGGAGACATTTGCATTGAAAATAGATTCCTCCACTGCCTTCCATCCGCCAGCGCGTGGAGGATTGTAGACCACCGCGCATAAAAATTTAGAGTTTGTGCTAGTGATGAGCGCAAGCATGTACTCCGGGGAGTTGGTGTATACGGCCGGACGGGAGGAAGTGTCCACTATGGTGCATCTCGCCGAGCTGTGAACATATAACGCCACAACTCCGCAGCTCCTGCCGAGCCAGTCGTGCCTAAAAACCGCATATCCGGGAATAGACTCGCAAGAAGAAGGATCTCTGGCCTTTAAAAAAGATTCGCTGATGCCGAAAGCGAGGGGATGTTGCTCGACGAGGGCCCGGATGTTCTCATGGTGTGCTGAGAGTGAGTGCATGTTGATGTGCCCGAAGATGGTGGCGTGCGAGGCGATGAGAGTGGAACTAGCCGTTATAGTTAATGCGGTCCGCTTTTCTTTTCATCTTGCTACGTAGAATAGTGCAGTTAACTTTGTCCAACCCTGAGTGTATCTGTGAGGTTGTTGGTTTTACAATTATAACAGCGAATGTTGTTCTTGTTTTTACATTTACTAGAATCGTGCGATTGGGCGCAATGTCCGCAGGTAACATTGTTAGCGCAGTCATCCGCTTTGTGCCCGTACTGCGCACAGTTCAAACACTGTAAGACAGTGATATGATCCGCAATACGGCACCGCTGCCAGCCGATGTAGACACCGCCCATATCGTAAAGTGCCTGACGGGAGACAGGATCGACCTCGATGACACACGATCGGCTTTTTCCCCTCTCGCACCGGATATAAATATACGACTTTAAAACGAGCCGGAGTGGTTGCAGTAAAGTTTTGGCGTATGAGATTCTCAATTTGCTCTGTAATGTGCGCGATAGGTACGTCGTGGATAATAAGGCGGGGGACCATTTTTGCTTCGTTTTTCGCTTCGAGACCGGTGTCTGCAAGAGCTTGTTAGTTGAGGAGGGGTTCGAGATAGTCACCCGTTACTAGGAGCGATGAAGAGTTCTTCGACAGAACAACACAGAGGGAGAGAGAGAGAGAGAGAGAGAGAATAGAATATATTTATTTGACACGGGACTCAAGGGTCCGTACAGTCCTGACAAAATCATAAAAATACACAATAACCAGTGTGTGCAATTAGAAATGATCGCAATTACAATGTAGTAAATAAATAAAAGTTACAATAAGCATATACAAACATATATATATATATATATATATATATATATATATATATATATATATATCACAGCGAGCATCGAGCAGCCGGGGTAGAGCGTCTCAGGTCTGTCTGAATGGAAAAGTGTGCATGGATTAATGGCGTATTGTTTCTTCCGAGTGACAACGCGAGGAGAGGAGAGGCGACTGAGGAAGGAGAAAATAACGGAGGTCTTCTTCACTCCCCGCTCAGGGGCGAGAAGTGAAGAAGACGAGCTCTGGCGCGGCAGAGACAGCGACAGATTCTTACAGGGCGTCCAAGTCCGCTCATCGTAAGTAGTCGGACGCAGATGAGGCGGACGGGGTCTTTCTACGTTGGTGCCTTCTGCAGCATGGCTACACGTGATGGTTGCTCACCCGCGAGGACGTTGGAAGCAAAAAGGCAGCTTTGGCACCCTTTGTAACAGGCGAATCCCGAATCAAGGGCCCAGACAGAAGGATGAGCTGAGGGTTACATTGTGCTTCGTAATTCACGCTTGCGTGCGCGAATTATCTGTATGAATGACTGGCTGTCTGAATGTTGCGAGCATTCAAATTTCGCAGTTATCTCTCCAGCATTAGCTATGTTCGTATAGTCTAGCGACGAGCGCGCGAGCCGTCACTCTCCTGCCCTGGCCGTTCCAGCTCGGACGCAACCTGCTAGCTCCCAAGGGTTATCTCTCTTTCTCGTACAGTGATTCAATTTAAACGTGGTAAAATCGTGAAAATCTTTTGCTGAGGATCCAGAGGCCTTGGTCACTAGGATTTAAGGACAAGGTCAGTGAGTCGCTCTAAGTATTAAGTCTCCCTCGCGGGCTGGTGCGCAGTTCCACGCGTGACCTCGTGTACGCGGAGTTCCTTTGTCTCGCGAGCGCGCGAACATCAGCGAGCGCGGCTATCTTACTAGTGGATGTCTCCTCATATTTAAGCGAGTTGTTTGTCGTGTGTGCGTTTGCTTTACCTCGTTTACCTTCCGCGCGGATATCTTCGACGTCCGGTCATCTCGTCGCCTGCCACGAACAAAAAATACCGGCGCATAGTGTACCTCGGGTATCGGTTGTCTCGCCGCGCCGACGTGAAAGTAGGGCTACCTTTTATTTCGTGACATTCGGGCGAAGGTTGCCTCGAACTTCCGGTGCGAAGGACGATCATTTCCTTGGTTATCTTCGCGAGTCAACGCGCACGTCGGTTATCTGCCGCGGATAGGTCAATCGCGGCTCTAGTCTGGTGTGAATCGTGGGATTCGTCGGTGAGGGCAAGTGGCCCTCGCTCGACACGTGCGTTAGGACAAGGCGCGAGAGGTGTCGTAAGTCGTCGGACGCGGACACGCTCTCGGCCGACCATAGGTTAGACGGACGTGATCACGCTAAGTGTGGGTGATCGCGTCTTTTGGTTAAAGTGTGTTAGAAGAGTCGGCGGACATAGAGTGTGTGTGTGGCCAAGTGGGCCCTGAGTGCTAAGACCTTAAGACGCGCGAGAGTCCGGATACCACGTAGGTTATCCGTTAGGTAGGATTCGCGGGAGAAGAAGCACGAGGCGGAGTGCAGCGTAGATCTCCTTGGCGGGCGTAGTCAGGAGCGGGCGAGTACAGCGAGTACTCTTTTATCTAGCGAGCGATTGCCTTCGAGACCCGGTTATCTTGAGGCTATCTTTGATTATAATAGTTTTACGGAATAAATCAGTTATCTACATTTAACCAACGTGGTATCTCTCTATCCCGAACCACCCTGTCTCCTTACCACGTGCGGGGCTGAGCTAGCTAGCTTAACTCTCCTCTCGCCGATATATATATAGATATACAAGCTTTTCCGCACCGTCTATCTCCGCTTCTATTGATTCGATCGAGACGTTTGATACGTCATTTTGTTCATAATTTTAAGAGCTACAAATGTGCTCTCTTCTATATTTCACATTACTCTCTTACTTTTCGACTTATAAGGAAATAACCGAAAACTCGTACCTTTTTTCCGTTGTTTGGTCAATTTCCGGAAATATTTCGTTTTCGAAATTTATGTAGGCGTCATCTACGCATTTTTATCTTTCGAACAGCGGTGCCCGTTTTTACCAGAGGTGTCGTGACCAAAAATGACGTGTTTTTGAGCTAGGAGGCTTGGTCTAATTCCCGAGTTCGGTGAAAGAGTCGCGAGACTCTGACACTTGAGTTAAGTGTCTGGCGCCACCGTTAACGTCAGCAGAAACAATGTTATAAAAATATATATATATATATATGTGTGTGTGTGTGTGTGTGTATGTACAAAACGTGAAAATACTCGATGGTAATATGATGCCTGCAGTGCTTCAGCACCGTAGGCGCGTCATTCGCAAAGAGAGAGAGAGAGAAAAGTGGCGGACCACAAATACTTCCCTGGGGGACTCCCAGAGTACGCTGAAGAATGACGGACGTCTCACCCAAATCAGTCACAACCATCTGCTCTCGCCCGTACAAAAAAGAAGAAATCCAGCAGCATATCACATCAGAAGTATTTTAATTTATCGAATAGTAACGGTGTATTCACGAGGTCTAAGACGCGAGAGTAATCCATAGCTACGAGTAACGTAATTTTGCGATTATTTATGGCCTCTCTTATGTCGTCGACGATTTGTATGAGAGCAGACTTGGTACTATGGTGACAACTAAATCCTGACTGCATAGGATCCAGAAGCATGTTGGCCGACACAAAGTCACGGAGCTACTCATACGCCACTAATTAAAGTAGTTTAGATAGTGTTGGGAGGACTGCCAATTTTTAGCAAAGGGCGCACTAACGTGCGTTTCCAACCATCAGGAAAAACTTCCGACTACAAAGAACAAGATAAAGGCCATCTGGATCCTTAGCGGCTAAGTGAGCTGCGGAGACCACACCGAGAACGTCAAATCCGTCAATTACTTTAAAATAAAAACGCTCTGCTGGAGAAATTCTGGCACAGCATCAATGATCACGTAGCACGACCACTTGCGAATCACCAACAAAGACCTTATTTAATTCGTTGGGAGAGAAAGTCAATCTGCCAGTGGCTCCGTTTTTAGAGGTTGTGCCCATTTCATCCACGACAGCCCACATCTGCTTCGCACTCTTGCATTTATAGAGCTTGTCGCCATAATACGCTTATTTCGAAGGTCCTTAAGGAGCGCTAGGTCAGACACACTTTTGGTCCTACGGTATTTTTTACCTATATTATTACGCTTCATAATAAGCATTTTCAGTTCTGGAGTCATCCACGGGGTTGGTCACGACTTGAGAGTAATGGTACGATATGGTGCGTGACGATCGAACAAACTAGTCAACATGCTCGTAAAACGTTCTACTTTAACGTGAACACTATCCGAAAAAATGATATAATTCCAATCTAGGTTTATAAAGTCATCATTAAATGCTAACTGATCGAAGTTCTTAAAGGTACAGCGCAAAATCGTCCGCGGTAACTGGGTGCAGACAGCGAATTTGAGCGTGGCGAACAAAATGTCGTGGTCCGATATCGAAAGAAACTATTCTTGTAAAAATGACTCTACCTTCAAAGGAGGACTAACACAGATATAATCGATTCAGCTATGTGAGCCACCACAGTGATGCGTCGATCCGAAATCGAGCGGTGAAAGCCCACATGTAAAGAACGAGTCTCGAAGAATTCGCTGGAGCGTTGACTGTGCATTCAAATTAATATTGAGACTACCCATTAGCAGTATATAATCACAAGGAGAGTTATAATTAAGAATTTCTTCTTCAACGGTTTCCCAATGACCAATTGTAGGCGGGCTGTAGATAACTATGCAGAGAATTTTAGTGCTTTAGAACATCAGTGCTTAATTCCACCATAAGAAATTCCGGTAGTCTATTACATAGCTGCGGAGAACGCGCAACAGATTTGCAACAAATAGATTCACATACAAGACGTACAAAAAGTGCAACACCTCCTGCCCCCCTACCCTTACGATCATTACGAAGTAAATGATAACCCAGAATCGACACGCTACGAATAGTGTCCTTCGATTTAAGCCATGACACATTTACAGCCAGCATATGAACACCTCGGTCAAGGACGACCGATTAAACATCAGTGAAATGCGCGGGAAGAGACTGCATTTATGTGAGTGACTAGAATAGATTGTGAATGGTTAAGCATCGCCATAATTGGTTATTTTAATTTTATGATCAATTTTTCTGCGCAAAGTACCGCACTTAGTCCTACTGTTGGCTGCATGGCTAGTGTTATGAAGTTTAACGGCAGTGCAATTCACACAACATAAATTGTCCGTCGCTTGACAATCTTTGGTTAAATTCTCACCCATACAATTCATACAGCAAGCCGAAGATTTATAGTTTTTTGCTAGATGCTCAAAGTGATAACAGTTATAACACTGCAAAATAGACACATAATCATTCACGGGACACACTGACCAGTGTATATTTATTTTTCCTCACGCACACAATAGAGCTCTGATATTCGGTTTCGTTCCGATAACACATGACCTATGCTTGTTATTATTACGCTCTGGATACAGATAAACACATTTTACATCATTCGGCCCGTCTGTATCAGAACCCAATTTGGCAACACTGTCGATAATTTTTTCTGGAGTAATTTCAATTGAAACATCGTGAATAATGAGTCGTAAGTAAAATTTACAATCGTTCTTCACCTCCAAGCCAATATCAGTAAGCTCAGCGTAGCTCCGTAAATTGTCGAGAGTGCGACCTTCAACTATCACACAGCTATTCGGTGCGAAATAGAAACGCTGCACGTTGATATTCAAAACCCCCGGGTCAATGCTACAATATAGTAGTTTTTTCGTGTCCTCGATTGACGGAAAATTACTGGGAGTCTCCGCGCGCGGACCGATGGTAATGCTGTCCGGCTTAGTAGTAGGAATTGGAAAGGACTTTCCACGGTTTAAAGAAACCACAGTTGCGCAATTTAGGGTCGGCTTAGAATGAGCCCTCCGCGCAGCATACGCAGCGTATGAGCCACCAGTATCCCGCGGGTTAGACGTAACTCGATTTTTATCAGCTACTGGATTAAGTAAAGAGACGGCGTTTAATTTGTTGACTGCATTATTAATTGCATTGCATGTACGATTCATCGACATCTCGCAAGTTGTAGCAATAGACTCCGTTGCAAGCTTACTCAGATATGCTTCCGCTAATTTTGAAATCGAATCACTTGAGTCCGTTACGAATTCGCACAGTATTTCGCGTTCGTTCGAAGATTTCGCTTTGCCGGCACCATCCAGTACATACATACGCTTTTCACTCACATTCTCAATACTTTGACGCACTTCAGCCACCGATAGACCAATATGCAAGTGAGTGGAGTTGATGCTGTGGACATAGGGTACTCCGCGCTTTCGCTTTTTGCTCGTCTGCTCCGGTTGATGCTCACCGTTGTCGTCGTTGTTGCTTGCGCTAAATGTAAGCTTGACCCCCCCTCCTTCGTCCATGGTATACGGATTCGAATCATTAGGTGTCTGCGTCATTATCGATTATACATCGATGAAAATAGTACCTATCGCTCCTAAAAGATTTCGCCAGTGTTAATTAGTAATCGTATCGTGCGAAATTTTGCGCACGTGTCCAAATAGGTTAGAAAATTGTAGACAAGAAAAGACCACTTTCCATGGAAAAACTGAAAGACGAATCCAAAACTGTTATCCACGTCGATGCAGGCAACGATGCAATCGACAGTGCAATCGACCGGGATACTTGACAAAGACGGCTTCTGAGTTCAGAAGAGAGAGAGAGAGAATTGAATTGAATTTCTTTTTATTTTTTCTACCTAGGCCACAGGGCCGAAAGGCAGCTTACATTAGAACTTACAAATATTAAAATATGAAGCGCTAACATACTTTGTACATAGTTCGACGCCTTATTCGCGCAAGACCGCTCTCGAACAAAATTTGACAATTTTTTGTTTTTTTTTTATTATTATTTTTTATTCTTAATTTACTTTGTTTTGTTACTCTAGTGAGTAGGCACAATTTAGACCAAAATTAAACTTTATAACTATAAAATAATAACGTTTATATAGAATAAAAATTATAAGTTACAAATTACGGTATTATGTAACAGAAAAACAAGTTTAGCCACAATGAGACGCAATAACGAGATAAAATAATTTTTCTACGGGTTTTCGGAGGTAAGTAAGTGCCGATTTAAATGTTTGGATCGATGGTTTTAATTTAATGTCAGTTGGAATAGTATCCCAAAACTTCGCGGCCTGGTGAGAAAACCGTTTTGGTAAGTTGATGTTCTGGGAGTTGGTAAGTAAAAAGATGAAATAGAGGAATGTCCTCTGGCTGACCTGCGAATCTCCGTGTCATTGGTTTGCAGGAATGGCACTAAGTACGCGGGCTTCCCTTTTGTTAGGACTTGATAAGTCATAATGCCGAGGAAGTATTTTCAGCGAGCAGGGATTTTAAGCCAACTTAACAGTTTGTAATATTTACAAAGCGAGGCGTCGCGCTTTAGTCGAAAAATAAAGCGAACCACATAATTTTGCAACCGCTGTAACTTTATGTCCAAATAGTTAGATAAGTCGCAATACACTAGGCATGCTTAGTCAATTAAGGGGAGCACAAGGGCATTGGCTAGCGTTTTTTTTTACTTCCCAAGAAAAAAAGTTTTTGCGAAACCGAAGACGCTTTAGTACACCATGTAGCCGGGAAGAGATATTTGAAATATGCGCGTTCAACGATAGATCCTCACTAAATAAAACTCCTAAATTCCTAACAGACTTGACTAGCGGGATAGGTGAGCCATTAAGTAACAACGGGGGTAGATTTTTATTATCCACTCTCATGAGATTTTGCAAGGAGCCGATGATGATGGCTGATGTTTTCGTCACATTTAGCTGCAATTTGTTTTCGAGAACCCAACTCGCCACTAATTCAATATCTTCGTTCAGATGACTAATGCAGGAAGACAATTCACTACGTTCACACTGTAGGTCAATTTGAAAATCGTCGGCGAATAAACCACTAATCGAATGCTTTTTTAAAATCGAATAGCACTAGTACCGTAATAAGCCCCTTGTCTATTCCTATACGAATATCCTCAGAAATTTTTATCAATGCAGTATGCGTACTGAAGTCTTTTCGAAAACCTGACTGAAATGGCGATAGGATATTATTCGATTCAAGAAAATACACTAATTGCCGAGTGACAATCTTATCAAATATTTTCGGCAAATGGGGGAGATTTGCGATAGGGCGCGTTTCGGATTCAGTTTTTGGTATAGACACTTTACTTAGCGGTATGATAAGCGACTGTTTTCCCATGTCTGGGTATATACCAGTGTTTAGTGACGTGTTAAATATGTCAACTAAATAACGCGATAAGATGACAATATTATTTTTAAAATAGGATAAGAGTAATCCATCTGCAATTTTTCCACTTGAATTTGATAAAGAGACAAGGGCAGTTTGACACACGGAAACGTGGTCGATCTGATTAAGAAAAAATTGCGCTTTAGAGGGATTTAGGGGCAGGCTCAATATATTATCTAACTCAATTTCTGAGCAAAGGGGATGGACTGTCGCTACCTTTGCATAATGCTCGTTTAGTTTTTTTGCATTAAAAAATGATAAGGGGGAGTTTTTCAGTGCTCCGAACCCTGCATACTTGCGTAAAAATTTCCAAGTATCTGCTGTATTTACCGCACTATGGACACTAGTAATTAGAAATTTTTCTCTAGCTTTGAGAATGTCAGCTTTTAGTGCTCTTCTTAAAAATCGATATCGAGCCATGAGAGGTGCTCTCTTAACTCGCTTTGCCCGTTTGAAAAGACGGTCGCGTTTTTTACAGCGGTTTCTAAATTCTTTAGTGAACCATGGTGCTGGATTTCGACGAATACTTTTGTGACGGTAAGGTGCCATAATATTGAACAAATCGAGAGCGCTATTGATAAGGGCAGATAGCTTAGCATTAACGTCACCAGTCGACGCAAAAAATAGCTTTGTTTCTAGTAACTCAGAATCTAACGCTTTTGCAAACACTGCGAGGTCGAACGTGCGGAAATCTCTTAGACGTACAGTGTCTTGCTTAACGTGCTTATGCTCTAGTCGATAGTCTATAATAATGTAATCGTGGCCGGTTATAAATGGAGCTTCGGATTTTTTTAAGGAAAATAGTTTATCAGCATCATCTATAATACAGACGTCAAGCCATGAGTCGGAGGACGCAACATGATGCGTGCTTTCGGACGGTACGATATACAAGCCGTTTTCAAGGACAAGGTTTCGCAGATGCCTACTACAGTAGTCGTCACTCGATAAATCGGAGTTTATGTTGCCCAGTAATATAATATTTTTGTAGGAGTGTGAAAAATTCAGCAGAGTAAGAAAGAATTCGGATAAAACATTGCCCTTGGGACGACGATGTATAGCTGCGGTTAAAAGATGCTCCTTCTTTTCGACTTCGATATCAAGTAGAATAAACTCAGTTTTATTAACATTATTATTATTAGATGAACATACAATTTTAAATTTTAAGCCTAATCTAATGTAAAAACCAACCCCACCTCTCTGAATGTATGTTTTACTCTTGGTACGTGGTACTGTAACCTTAGTAGCATGCAAAATGCTTTCTTTTCGGCGCGTTTTAAGCATTGAGGCTAAGAAAGCTTGTTTAGTATTAGCTTTCGTTTTTCTTTTAGCAACGTTGGTTTGCCATTTCCTATTTGAAAAGTTATGCTCGTTTCCCGGTACCTGATGTTTCGATTTAAGGGCTCAATCATTACGATTAAATTGAAAATTGGGTATTGCAATAATATCATCAGGGATATGAGGGGTGAGCCAAGTTTCTGAAACAGCCAATAACACATCTACCGATTTACTCATAAGGAAATTTTGAATTTGTTGAAAATGATCACGAATTGAATTTACATTTGCATGTGCCACACGTAAGAATTCACGCGATTTTGAAACACAAGCAGAGTTAGTGGGTATTTTACATCATTTTGTTATTTTTTCTAAATCAGCACGCGAACTTATGGGAATAATTTCGGAGCTGTCAGTTTTTCGCACTAATACATTATATTTTGAGACCCACACATGCTTATATTCAAATTTATCAGCTCGTTCTTTTGCTTGTCTCATGAGCTTGAATATTATAGACGGAGTCATTTCAAATACAGTTATTTTGCTAGAGCTACCCTCTGGATCTATGTCCGAATAATCTAATTCACCGTGTTGTCGCTTTGCTTGAAGTACATGTGCAATAATTTGTTGCGCCTTAAACGAAATTACAAATGATACCGTTTCCACTTTCTTTATTTGCTTTTGATTTTGGATTTCCACATTTGAATTTTGTGAATCTTGTGATGTTGAATTTTTTGAACTATTTGCCCGCGGTACAATCTCGCGCACACTCAATATATTATCGTCTAAGTTTTCCAATTTTAATATTTCAAGTAACTTTGACGCTAATCACGGAACGGGATATGACGTTTTTTTAAGGATGCCATTTACTTTAAGTTCTGCAGATGGTATAGCACTCGAGCGAAGTTTAAGAAAATTGATTTCGGCATCGTGACTAACCGATGCTGCTTCTAAAGTATTTATACTAGTTTCATGATTCGCAAGAGCAATAGATATGTCACTAATTTTCGCTGTGAGCTTGCTCATCATTTCGAACAACGTCGCTGAATGTTGCGCGGCTGTAAGGCTCTCCCAGTTCTCCGGTAATTTTTCTCGAAGTGTTTTGCGAGTGCGAGTGTTTTCGATAGTTTGTCTCCTTTAGTTGGCGATGGGCTCGACGTATCCGAGGAAATGTCGGAAAGTAAACAATTTGGGTTTAAGCCGCGCGTCAAGTCGACAGTTGATGCCCTTGAGTCGTTTATAGTTTTCGTTACAAGAGACGATGCGTTTGTCCCTGGGATCAATTTACCGGAAGGCGTTAATGGAAATGATTTATAAGAACAGTCCTGAGGTTTGCTCGAATTCAAGTACCTCTCAAGACATGATTCATGTACCGCGATTCCGCAATCCGTGCAAAATAAGCGCTTAGAAGTGCGTTTGCTTTTGCATTGAACGCAACTGCGCGGCATTATACACGCATCGCGACATTATCCGCAAAAATAGAGAAGAACATTTTTTTTCGCTTGAATAGTGCTACAGGTTCACTGTGAATATAATAGATGGCGCCACATTCGACAATGATAAAACAGATAGCATTATCAGTGCAATCATAAGCTAACCTCAAAAATTACGGTTAATTAAACACTTGTTCGTGTAAAAATAAAATGTCGCAACGCAATAATTTTGGCAAAAGACACTGTATCACCGCTATGCACCAAAAACTGCTATTTGTTGAAGCGATCCTCTACCGCCGAGATGATTTGCTGTCCTTCGTTGTAGATTCCGCAACACGCTGATCCTCCCTCACTGTGTATCAATTGGTAGCAGAATTCTAGGAAACTTCCAAATAGTTGCGCACGTGCGAAGAACGACGAATTTGCAGGTTATGCACTGCCAGCGATTTTTGGCATAAAATAGTGGAAAGAAGAAGATGCAGTCTCCAACAGCTATTTAGGCAAGTTGAAGGTTGCAAAAAGGCTCATGCAACAAGCTAAAACAGAACGCACGAAGGCAGCGAGCAGCAGTAAAAGAACGTAAGAGAAAATAGGAGCAAAAGATAACGATGCTGAGTACTACTCAAGGAGAGAGAGAGAGACAGAGAGAGAGAGAGAGTGAAAGAGAGATCAGGATAAAATGACCTACCATTTCATAGTTCCATTCGCAGACCGGGAATTTAGCATTTCACAAGCAATATACTTCTTATTGCAGTATAAAAGCCGTATTAATTTTTAATGTATGTAATCTTCAGATCTTCAACTACTGATTCATGTATAGCTTTTATTATCAATTTATGAGTTTTCATAGAAAAATCATTTTAAAAAGACTCTGAGATTTTATTAAAATTGCTTCTATCGCTCGACTGGTTGTGTAGGAGAAATGAATAGATGCATCTCTTCGAGCCAAAGTTTTTTTTATTCTGCCGACGTTTCGACCCATTGTCGGTCCTCTTCAGGGCTTAAATAATTAAAACTTCTAAATATTAAATTACTACGCTAACATGACGACCATGTAGCTGTCGTTCTGTGGCAACGACCCGAAATTTTTTTGCAGAGTACCCGGTGCCACTCGATGGTAGTGTGAAACCGGAGGAGATCAGACAACGACATCGAGTGAAACCGGGTACTCTGCAAAAAAATTTCGGGTGGTTGCCTCGAATCGTTGCGTCGAATATAAACAAATAAATATAGATATAGAACGGGCTTTGTATATACAAAAGTATACCTACACCGACAAGAAGAATAGAACATAGTGCGCTGAGCGATTCTTATAAGCGGAGGCTAGATGAAACGCGTCCTATACTAAACTCGAGCACTACATATCAATGGGGCGTCCAAGTACGAAGAGAGACCGCTCATGGAGTCCAGGTGGTGGGCTCCGTAGTTTTTCAATAGAACTTGCACACCGGCTGTCGGAAAGGCGTCTAGTTAAACAGGGTCGCCGATTGCGCACTCCAGGTTGTGCGCTCCGTAGTTTTTCAACAGAACTTGTGCACCAGGTGCCGGGAAGGCGTCTAATTGAATAAAATCGCAGATTACGCACTCCAGGTAGTGCGCTCCGTAGTTTATCAACAGACCTTGCGCACCAGCTGTCCTGAAGGCGTCTAGTTAAACAGGGTCGCCGATTTCGCACTCCAGGTGGTGCGCTCCGTAGTTTTTTAACAGAACTTGTGCACCAGGTGCCGGGAAGGCGTCTAGTTAAATAGGGTCGCTGAATACGCACTCCAGGTGGTGCGCTCCGTAGTTTTTCAACAGAACTTGTGCATCAGGTGCCGGGAAGGCGTCTAATTGAATAAAATCGCAGATTACGCACTCCAGGTAGTGCGCTCCGTAGTTTTTCAACAAAACTTGTGCACCAGGTGCCGGAACGGCGTCTAATTGAATAAAATCGCCGATTACGCACTCCCGGTAGTGCGCTCCGTAGTTTTTCAACAGAACTTGTGCACCAGGTGCCGGGAAGGCGTCTAGTTAAATAGGGTCGCTGAATACGCACTCCAGGTGGTGCGCTCCGTAGTTTTTCAACAGAACTTGTGCATCAGGTGCCGGGAAGGCGTCTAATTGAATAAAATCGCAGATTACGCACTCCAGGTAGTGCGCTCCGTAGTTTTTCAACAAAACTTGTGCACCAGGTGCCGGGAAGACGTCTAATTAAGTAAGGTCGCAGATTACGCACTCCAGGTGGTGCGCTCCGTAATTTTTCAACAGACCTTGCGCACCAGGTGCATTGAAGGCGTCTAATTAAACAAGGTCGCCGATGACGCACTCCAGGTGGTGCACTCCGTAGTTTTTCAACAGAACTTGCACACCGGCTGTCGGAAAGGCGTCTAGTTAAACAGGGTCGCCGATTGCGCACTCCAGGTGGTGCGCTCCGTAGTTTTTCAACAGACCTTGTGCACCAGCCGTCGTAAAGGCGTCTAGTTAAACAGGGTCGCCGATTTCGCACTTCAGGTGGTGCACTCCGTAGTTTTTCAACAGACCTTGCGCACGAGTCGTCGTGAAGGCGTCTAGTTAAACAGGGTCGCCGATTTCGCACTCCAGGTGGTGCACTCCGTAGTTTTTCAACAGATCTTGTGCACCAGGTGCCGGGAAGGCGTCTAATTGAATAAAATCGCAGATTACGCACTCCAGGTGGTGCACTCCGTAGTTTTTCAACAGAACTTGTGCACCAGGTGCCGGGAAGACGTCTAATTAAGTAAGGTCGCAGATTACGCACTCCAGGTGGTGCGCTCCGTAGTTTTTCAACAGAACTTGTGCACCAGGTGCCGGGAAGGCGTCTAATTGAATAAAATCGCAGATTACGCACTCCAGGTAGTGCGCTCCGTAGTTTTTCAACAGACCTTGCGCACCAGCTGTCGTGACGGCGTCCAGTTATACAGGGTCGCCGATTACGCACTCCAGGTGGTGCGCTCCGTAGTTTTTCTAAAGAACTTGTGCACCAGGTGCCGGGAAGGCGTCTAATTGAATAAAATCGTAGATTACGCACTCCAGGTGGTGCGCTCCGTAGTTTTTCAACAGAACTTATGCACCAGGTGCCGGGGAGGCGTCTAGTTATACAGGGTCGCCGATTTCGCACTCCAGGTGGTGCACTCGGTAGTTTTTCAACAGAACTTGCACACCGGCTGTCGGAAAGGCGTCTAGTTATACAGGGTCGCCGATTACGCACTCCAGGTGGTGCGCTCCGTAATTTTTCAACAGACCTTGCGCACCAGGTGCATTGAAGGCGTCTAATTAAACAAGGTCGCCGATGACGCACTCCAGGTGGTGCGCTCCGTAATTTTTCAACAGAACTTGCACACCGGTTGTCGGAAAGGCGTCTAGATATCAGGGTCGCCGATTACGCACTCTAGATGGTGCGCTCCGTAATTTTTCAACAGAACTTGCGCACCAGATGTCGGGAAGGCGTCTAGTTAAATAGGGTCGCCGAATACGCATTCCAGGTGGTGCGCACCGTAATTTTTCATCAGACCTTGCGCACCAGCCGTCGTGAAGGCGTCTAGTTAAACAGGGTCGCCGATTTCGCACTCCAGGTGGTGCACTCCGTAGTTGTTCAACAGAACTTGTGCACCAGGTGCCGGGAAGGCGTCTAATTGAATAAAATCGCAGATTACGCACTCCAGGTGGTGCGCTCCGTAGTTTTTTAACGGAACTTGTGCACCAGGTGCCGGGACGGCGTCTAGTTAAATAGGGTCGCCGAATACGTACTCCAGGTGGTGCGCTCTGTAGTTTTGCAACAGAACTTGTACACCAGGTGCATTGAAGTCGTCTAATTAAACAGGGTCGCCGATCTCGCACTCCAGGTGGTGCGCTCCGTAATTTTTCAACAGAACTTGCACATCGGCTGTCGGAAAGGCGTCTACTTAAACAGGATCGCCGATTACGCACTCCAGGTGGTGCGCTCCTTAATTTTTCAACAGAACTTGCGCACCAGATGTCGGGAAGGCGTCTAATTGAATAAAATCGCTGAATACGCACTCCAGGTGGTGCGCACCGTAGTTTTTCAACAGAACTTGCGCACCAGCTGTCGGGAAGTCGTCTAGTTAATCGCCCCACCTAGACTCTATACGCGGGCTCTCTTCGTACTTAGACGCCTCATTGATACGTAGTGCTCGAGTTTAGTATAGGACGCGTTTCATCTAGCCTCCGCTTATAAGAATCGGTCAGCGCACTATGTTCTATTCTTCTTGTTGGTGTACGTATACTTATGTATATACAAAGCGCGTTCTATATCTATATTTATTTGTTTATATTCGTAGACGACTATTCTAACCTAATAAAAAACGGCTTATTTAATCATGATTTTCTCAAAATCTAGCCTTTTTCCAGAGTTGTGCCCAACAAGTCTTTTGTTCAGAAGACTATCAACTACAACTTGTCAAAGTTGCACCCGATATGACCGGGACCTTATTTCCTATCATTTTGTGCGGGGTCCTTTTGCCACGTTACAATATATATGAATGTTTATTAACGTCTAATTTATACAAAACAAAAGTTCAATATTGGTGACAATGCTAGAGCAGCGAAAAATATAGCAAGCTAAAATCTCAGAGTAGGAGAAATGAGTAGTTGCATCTCTTCGAGCCAAAGTTTTTTTATTCTGCCGACGTTTCGACCGATTGTAGGTCCTCTTCAGTGCTTAAATAATTAAAACTTCTAAATATAAAATTACTACGCTAACATGACGACCATGTAGCTATCGTTCGTGTGGCAACGACCAGAAATTTTTTTGCAGAGTACCCGGTGCCACTCGATCTTGTTGGCTGATCTCCGGTGTCACACTACCATCGAGTATAGTTATAGATTCTAGGTGGTGCGCTTAACTAGACGCCTTCCCGACAGCTGGTGCGCAAGTTCTGTTGAAAAACTACGGTGCGCACCACCTGGAGTGCGTATTCAGCGATTTTATTCAATTAGACGCCTTCCCGACATCTGGTGCGCAAGTTCTATTAAAAAACTACGTAGCGCACCACCTGCAGTGCGTAATCGGCGACCCTGTATAACTAGACGCCTTCCCGACAGCTGGTGCACAAGTTCTGTTAAAAAACTACGTAGCGCACCACCTGGAGTGTGTAATCGGCGACCCTGTTTAACTAGACGCCTTCACGACGGCTGGTGCGCAAGGTCTGTTGAAAAACTACGGAGCGCACTACCTGGAGTGCGTAATCTACGACTTTACTTAATTAGACGCCTTCCCGGCACCTGGTGCACAAGTTCTGTTGAAAAACTACGGAGCGCACCACCTGGAGTGCGTAATCGGCGACCCTGTTTAACTAGACGCCTTTCCGAAAGCCGGTGTGCAAGTTATGTTGAAAAACTACGGAGTGCACCACCTGGAGTGCGAAATCGGCGACCCTGTCCAACTATACGCCTTCCCGACGGCTGGTGCGCAAGTTCTGTTGAAAAACTGCGGAGCGCACAACGTGGAGTGCGTAATCTGCGATTTTATTCAATTAGACGCCTTCCCGACAGCTGGTGCGCAAGTTCTGTTGAAAAATTACGGAGCGCACCATCTGGAGCGCGTAATCGGCGACCCTGTTTAACTAGACGTCTTTCCGACAGCCGGTGCGCAAGTTCTGTTGAAAAACTATGGTGTTTACCACCTGGAGTGCGAAATCGGCGACCCTGTTTAACTAGACGCCTTCACGACGGCTGGTGCGCAAGGTCTGTTGAAAAACTACGGAGCGCACTACCTGGAGTGCGTAATCTACGACTTTACTTAATGAGACGCCTTCCCGGCACCTGGTGCACAAGTTCTGTTGAAAAACTACGGAGCGCACCACCTGGAGTGCGTAATCGGCGACCCTGTTTAACTAGACGCCTTTCCGAAAGCCGGTGTGCAAGTTCTGTTGAAAAACTACGGAGTGCACCACCTGGAGTGCGAAATCGGCGACCCTGTTCAACTATACGCCTTCCCGACGGCTGGTGCGCAAGTTCTGTTGAAAAATTGCGTAGCGCACTACCTGGAGTACGTAATCTGTGACTTTATATAATTAGACGCCTTATCGGCACCTGGTGCACAAGTTCTGTTGAAAAACTACGGAGCGCACCACCTAGACTCCATGAGCGGGCTCTCTTCGTACTTAGACGGCCCATTGATACGTAGTGCTCGAGTTTAGTATATTCTATATCTATATTTATTTGTTTATATTCGTAGCCGACCATTCGAACCTACTAAAAAACGGCTTATTTAATCATGATTTTCTCAAAATCTAGCCATTTTCCAAGGTTGTGCCCAGCAAGTCTTTTATTCAGGAGACTATCAACTACAACTTATCAAAGTTGCAGCCGATTTGACCGGGACCTCATTTCCTATCATTTTGTGCGGGGTCCTTTTGACATGTTACAGACGGTTCGGAGCGACAGGGTAGAGTGTCTCAAAGCTGTATGAATGAAATGGAGAGCTATACATGAACTGCAAGGATTGTGGCGATTGGCTTTGAGCTTCGGAGACTTCGAGTAGGAGGGAGGGACCAATTTAACATAGGATGTTTATGACAGTTTAGTTCGACGTAAGGCGTTGCATCGCAGGTGCCAAGCTGCTGGGGTCTACCTACATGAGGCCAGGTGCACTTGACCAGCGTGATGCCAGCTTACATATGATGGTGTTAGGGGCAAAAACCACAGTGTAAATGCGTTTTCTTTTAGCAGGAGTAATTCGAGTTATAGACCTATACGAGAATTACTCTGGGAATTACTTGAGGGCTCCGCGGCATTTTATAATGGTATTAATTAGGTAATGGCAGTAGTAGGGGCTAAGGAGATTCTGCGCCACTTACCTTATGATTTTTTGCTTCTGACCTTACCCGACCGTAGAAAAAAAATGTTGACAACAATACCGACATTTAAAAAGTTACACCTATACCCGGCCCCTTGCCCCTTAACATTTTTATCGATCCCTGCAATACCGAGACAGGGATACCCCAAAGCTGGCATGCCGATGCCTGATGCGGGATGCATCCTGATGCTCGATGTAGCTTGGCATCGGGGTGATTCATGCTTACGTTTATACTGCAACATATATAGTAAGCGAGGATTTGAAATTATATGATGAATGGAAATATTTATGTAAATAAACGCACTTACCGCAATACCGAACTACAAAACAATTAATTGAATTTTTATACTTTTATTTTTTCTGGAATTAATACAAAATATAATGCTCTAATCAACTGTATCAACTTCGTTCGCATTATACTTATCATATTCTTTCTTTGACCAAATTTGTAGTGCCATTACATTTTGTAAAGCACAATTTTTAACGCACACTTCACAGTGATAGGCACACACTTCAGGCTGAGGAAATCCTGGCGTATATAGAGATGTGACATGTACATAACCTAGATATTGTTCTAAAATTGTTTTTTTCTGTAAACCCTTTACATAAAAGTGTACTCGAACTCCGGCTCCTCCTAACGTTCCAAAGTTCGTGAAAAACAAATGGTAAATCATCATAAGGTCTGCTTTCCATTGTCCCAGAAGATACCGTGGAAGTTTCGTTGTAAACAACAATTTGATCTAGCTGCTTTATAAGACAACTGATTCCATGCACATAGTGAAGAAAATACATATAGCTTCAATATGACCGTATTATGAACATCTATTGCAGCGATTTCTTTTATAACTATTTTATCATCATAATTGAAGCATTGTATATCCGCTATAACCTCCATCCTCTTAAGTCTGTAAAAAAAGAATATTTGACAAATTCTTATGTGTGTGAAAGTGTAAGCAAAAAATGTATAGCTTTTGCAATGATTGATCTCATGAATGATCTGTAACAAAATTTATACATAGATTTCAAGGTTATTCACACTCTTTGAAAAATTGTATACTTGCGCAACCAAGGTTATACCCCACTCGCTAACATTTCCTCTCACATTCAATCAAGCTTAAATGAATGAAGGATGATCTCAAAGTCATTCCTACCTTTTAAAAAAAAGCAAGGTTACATTCTATCCTCACATTTTAATCACATTTTCCCATTTTGAATTAGTCATTTTTTTCTTCTCAGACTCTCAGGAAGCATCTAACCAAGGTCACCTCAATCAAGGTTAAATGAATTCACGAATATTTTAAAGTTACTCTCACACTTTGAAAAGTCAAGGATACGTATTTTTTTTTTCTATTACTGATCAAGATCAAGATTTCCTTCCACTAACTTTTAAAACTAAATTTTCTAAAAGTCAAGTTCTTTATTATTCATGTATAATTGTTTTTTCTTTCTTTGAAATTATGAATTCGGAAGGAAATTATTAGTGATAAATATTAAAAAAATAAATTATTTTATTAAATAAGTTTTATTCATATATACATAACAGTATATCATACAAATATTATAAGTTTTTATATTTCTACAAATAGGATTATATTAAACCATATGATCATGTAAAATTAAACAATAGGCTGCAGTTCTTGGAGGTATAGATACTTTAGTTTCAAACTTTATACGAACATCTACCGCAGCTTGTTGCAAAGACTCATTTCGTTTCGAGCAATCGATGACAATCAATGGTGTATGATTGATGATTTCATTTTTGTTTACTAATGGATCAGACTGTAAATCTTTCTTTTGGTAGTATGCATTTTGAAATCGAGTAAACATTTCATAGAGTAAAGCATACTGGTTTTGTTGAATATTGAGATTTAAATTTTCGTATGGCTAATACTGTGAATTTTGAAACAGTTTTACATTGGTAATATCAGAATGATCAAATTGACTAGGATTTCTTGTAGCTATACATTTTCTATCTATTTGAAATGCTAGAAGCATTGGATATTCATGTAATTCACACGAACTAAAATTCATAGCAATCGGAATATCTTTTTCAATATGACCAAATAGTCGAATTTTACGTCAGTCTGACATGACAACACACGGCATCATCCACTCAATGCTAGTAAGTTCAAATTTATACTTTTTACCTCTTGCTTCTTCTGCAGGCTCTTGTTGCAAAATAGCATGTATCCGCCGTGGAAAATCGAGTTTTTCTATACATTGACGGAGCGGGAGGTATACATATGTATACATGCATACATACATATAATAAAAATAAGACACCATATCCATGTATATTGCGACGTAGCAATAATTATTGCTGCGTCGTGAACGTTATTGCACGACCAGCTGACTCACCCTCGGCGAGTTGACGGCTCCTGGAGGGGAGCCAGCGCTGGGTGGCGCTCGCAGGAGTTGCCTCTGACCGACCGCCTGCGGAGCGCAGGATGTGATGTCTCGAATCACACCTGCGCAGCGCGCCGGCGCTCGGGAGGGGGTACGGCAGGAAGCGAGGTAGTCTCGAGCGCACGCGGTCACATGCATGAGAGTGTGTCTGTGAGAAAGAGAGGGAGTTGGCGCGCGCAGTCCAGAGTGAGAGAGAGAAAGAGAGAGACAGAGAGTCGGCGCGCGCGGGAGAGAGAAGGTGTAGCGAGAGTGGGAGTCGAACGTGTGTGTGTGAGTCAGAGAGAGAGAGAGAGAGAGAGAGAGAGAGAGAGAGAGAGAGAGAGAGAGAGAGAGAGAGAGCGTGCGCTTGAGCAAGAAAGAGAGGGATATAATGGCGCGAAGTTGATAGCGTCTGGAGCGCTCAGAAAGTTTGTGAACGCATGAGTGAAGCGTGTCGCGGTAGAGTTGACTTTATGTTAACTCGCGGACGTCATAGAGACGTATAGGGGAATGTATGGGCTAGGGAACGTTGGTGATTCGATATATGTTGTCCTATGATTATACCGTTGATGATAGAGGATTTTTGAATACCGCGCGGCCTACGGTTTATCTATAGGTGGAGCCACTGGATGGATATCGACATGATTGATTGATTGATCAATATTAATAGAGGGGGCGCGAATTTGCATATTGAGGAAATACATGATAAGCGGGCTCTGGGGAAACTCATAGATAAAGAAATAGATTAGTGGTAGTTCTCGATAAACCAATAGGGAATTCTTCCAGGAAGAAGGACCAATTGTGTAATTTTGGAGGCCGAGACCGCGATTCCATGACGAAGGAGGCCGGGTGAGAAAACGCGGCATCCTTCCTCAAGCGGAGCGTTGGCCTCGGCCATTCCGTCACTGCCCATATAGCATCCAACACTCAGGGAATATTGCTGGAATGTTGCTTTGATAAATAAAGTAGGATAAATTATGTTGCGGGAAGGTTACGTAACCAGCAGGCCACGGTCAGGAAACATTGCTGCGAAGAGAAATGTCCGTTTTAACATTACGTCGATTCGATCGATATTCCGTACCCATCCGTGGAAAGTAATGTTATAGTAATATTGTAGTAAGCTTATTCAACATTCCCAGAACATTAATATATTATAATTTTTTTTTTTAATAAAAAATATCGGTTTTTTGTAATATTACATTAATATTGCAGGAGTATTGCAAAATGCTACCGCAACATTGCCGGAATATTGAACAGTTGGCCGATCCGAAACTGCTGGCCACGCGCTACATTCTAGTAATATTGTGGTAAGGTTACATAACCCTCCAAGAATATTAATATATTCTGGAATTTTTTTTTGAGTTTTGCAGAAAAATTTCATTTTAAAATATTCTGGAAATTTTTTTTTGATTTTCGCAGAAAAATTTCGTCCGAAGGCAATATTACAATAATACTGCAGGAGTATTGCAAAATGTTACCGCAACATTGCCGGAATATTGAACAGTTGGCCGATCCGAAACTGCTGGCCACGCGCTACATTCTAGTAATATTGTGGTAAGGTTACATAACCCTCCAAGAATATTAATATATTCTGGAAATTTTTTTTGATTTTCGCAGAAAAATTTCATCCGAAGGCAATATTACAATAATATTGCAGGAGTGTTGCAAAATGTTACCGCAACATTGCCGGAATATTGAACAGTTGGCCGATCCGAAACTGCGGGCCACGCGCTACATTCTAGTAATATTGTGGTAAGGTTACATAACCCTCCAAGAATATTAATATATTCTGGAATTTTTTTTTTGAGTTTTGCAGAAAAATTTCATCCAAAGGCAATATTACTGTAATATTGCAGGAGTATTGCGAAATGCTACCGCAACATTGCCGGAATATTGAAAAGTTGGCCGGTCTGAAACTGCTGGCCACGCACTACATTCTAGTAATATTGTGGTAAGGTTACATAACTCTCCAAGAATATTAATAAATTCTGGAATTTTTTTTTTGAGTTTTGCAGAAAAATTTCATCCAAAGGCAATATTACTGCAATATTCCAGGAGTATTGCAAAATGGTACCGCAACATTGCCGGAATATTGAAAAGTTGGCCGGTCCGAAATTGCTGGCCACGCACTACATTCTAGTAATATTGTGGTAAGGTTACATAACTCTCCAAGAATATTAATATATTCTGGAATTTTTTTTTTGAGTTTTGCAGAAAAATTTCATCCGAAGGCAATATTACAGTAATATTGCAGGAGTATTGCAAAATGCTACCGCAACATTGCCGGAATATTGAAAAGTTGGCCGGTCTGAAACTGCTGGCCACGCACTACATTCTAGTAATATTGTGGTAAGGTTACATAACCCTCCAAGAATATTAATATATTCTGGAATTTTTTTTTGAGTTTTGCAGAAAAATTTCATCCGAAGGCAATATTACAGTAATATTGCAGGAGTATTGCAAAATGCTACCGCAACATTGCCGGAATATTGAAAAGTTGGCCGTCCGAAACTGCTGGCCACGCACTACATTCTAGTAATATTGTGGTAAGGTTACATAACCCTCCAAGAATATTAATATATTCTGGAATTTTTTTTTGAGTTTTGCAGAAAAATTTCATCCGAAGGCAATATTACAGTAATATTGCAGGAGTATTGCAAAATGCTACCGCAACATTGCCGGAATATTGAAAAGTTGGCCGGTCCGAAACTGCTGGCCACGCACTACATTCTAGTAATATTGTGGTAAGGTTACATAACCCTCCAAGAATATTAATATATTCTGGAATTTTTTTTTTGAGTTTTGCAGAAAAATTTCATCCGAAGGCAATATTACAGTAATATTGCAGGAGTATTGCAAAATGCTACCGCAACATTGCCGGAATATTGAAAAGTTGGCCGGTCCGAAACTGCTGGCCACGCGCTACATTCTAGTAATATTGTGGTAAGGTTACATAACCCTCCAAGAATATTAATATATTCTGGAATTTTTTTTTGATTTTTGCAGAAAAATTTCATCCGAAGGCAATATTACAGTAATATTGCAGGAGTATTGCAAAATGCTACCGCAACATTGCCGGAATATTGAAAAGTTGGCCGGTCCGAAACTGCTGGCCACGCACTACATTCTAGTAATATTGTGGTAGGGTTACATAACCCTCCAAGAATATTAATATATTCTGGAATTTTTTTTTGAGTTTTGCAGAAAAATTTCATCCGAAGGCAATATTACAGTAATATTGCAGGAGTATTGCAAAATGCTACCGCAACATTGCCGGAATATTGAACAGTTGGCCGATCCGAAACTGCTGGCCACGCGCTACATTCTAGTAATATTGTGGTAAGGTTACATAACCCTCCAAGAATATTAATATATTCTGGAAATTTTTTTTGATTTTCGCAGAAAAATTTCATCCGAAGGCAATATTACAATAATATTGCAGGAGTGTTGCAAAATGGTACCGCAACATTGCCGGAATATTGAACAGTTGGCCGATCCGAAACTGCGGGCCACGCGCTACATTCTAGTAATATTGTGGTAAGGTTACATAACCCTCCAAGAATATTAATATATTCTGGAATTTTTTTTTTTGAGTTTTGCAGAAAAATTTCATCCAAAGGCAATATTACTGTAATATTGCAGGAGTATTGCGAAATGCTACCGCAACATTGCCGGAATATTGAAAAGTTGGCCGGTCTGAAACTGCTGGCCACGCAATACATTCTAGTAATATTGTGGTAAGGTTACATAACTCTCCAAGAATATTAATAAATTCTGGAATTTTTTTTTTGAGTTTTGCAGAAAAATTTCATCCAAAGGCAATATTACTAGCAATATTGCAGGAGTATTGCAAAATGCTACCGCAACATTGCCGGAATATTGAAAAGTTGGCCGGTCCCAAACTGCTGGCCACGCACTACATTCCAGTAATATTGTGGTAAGGTTACATAACCCTCCGAAGAATATTAATATATTCTAGAAATTTTTTTTTTATTTTGGCAGAAAAATTTCATCCGAAGGTAATATTACAGTAATATTGCAGGAGTATTGCGAAATTCTGACGCAACATTGCCGGAATATTGAAAAGTTGGCCCGTCCGAAACTGTTCGTCACGCACTACATTCTAGTAATATTGTGGTAAGGGTACATAACCCTCCAAGAATATTAATATATGCTGGAATTTTTTTTTTGATTTTGGCAGAAGAATTTCATCCGAAGGCAATATTACAGTAATATTGCAGGAGTATTGCAAAATGCTACCGCAACACTGCCGGAATATTGAACAGTTGGCCGATCCGAAACTGCTGGCCACGCGCCACATTCTAGTAATATTGTGGTAAGGTTACATAACCCTCCAAGAATATTAATATATTCTGGAAATTTTTTTTGATTTTCGCAGAAAAATTTCATCCGAAGGCAATATTACAATAATACTGCAGGAGTATTGCAAAATGTTACCGCAACATTGCCGGAATATTGAAAAGTTGGCCGGTCTGAAACTGCTGGCCACGCGCTACATTCTAGTAATATTGTGGTAAGGTTACATAACCCTCCAAGAATATTAATATATTCTGGAATTTTTTTTTGAGTTTTGCAGAAAAATTTCATCCGAAGGTAATATTACAGTAATATTGCAGGAGTATTGCGAAATGCTACCGCAACATTGCCGGAATATTGAAAAGTTGGCCGTCCGAAACTGCTGGTCACGCACTACATTCTAGTAATATTGTGGTAAGGTACATAACCCTCCAAGAATATATATTCTGGAATTTTTTTTGATTTGAGAAAATTTCATCCAAATACAGTAATATGCAGGAGTATTGCAAAATGCTACCGAAACATTGCCGGAATATTGAAAGTTGGCCGTCCGAAGGCGGCACTACATCTAGTAAATTGTGGTAAGGGACAAAACCCTCCAAGAATATTAATATACTGGAATTTTTTTTTTTTTTGATTTTGCAGAAGAATTTCATCCGAAGGCAATATTACAGTATATTGCAGGAGTATTCCAAAATGCTACCGCAACCACTGCCGGAATATTGAAACAGTTGCCGATCCGAAACTTGCTGGCCACGCGCCACATTCTAGTATATTGTGGTAAGGTTACATAACCCTCCAAGAATATAATATATTCTGGAATTTTTTTTGATTTCGCAGAAAAATTTCATCCGAAGGCAATATTACAATAATATTGCAGGAGTGTTGCAAAATGTTACCGCAACATTGCCGGAATATTGAACAGTTGGCCGATCCGAAACTGCGGGCCACGCGCTACATTCTAGTAATATTGTGGTAAGGTTACATAACTCTCCAAGAATATTAATATATTCTGGAATTTTTTTTTGAGTTTTGCAGAAAAATTTCATCCGAAGGCAATATTACAGTAATATTGCAGGAGTATTGCAAAATGCTACCGCAACATTGCCGGAATATTGAAAAGAGGGCCGGTCCCAAACTGCTGGCCACGCACTACATTCTAGTAATATTGTGGTAAGGTTACATAACCCTCCAAGAATATTAATATATTCTGGAATTTTTTTTTGAGTTTTGCAGAAAAATTTCATCCGAAGGCAATATTACAGTAATATTGCAGGAGTGTTGCAAAATGTTACCGCAACATTGCCGGAATATTGAACAGTTGGCCGATCCGAAACTGCGGGCCACGCGCTACATTCTAGTAATATTGTGGTAAGGTTACATAACCCTCCAAGAATATTAATATATTCTGGAAATTTTTTTTGAGTTTTGCAGAAAAATTTCATCCGAAGGCAATATTACAGTAATATTGCAGGAGTATTGCAAAATGCTACCGCAACATTGTCGGAATATTGAAAAGTTGGCCCGTCCGAAACTGTTCGTCACGCACTACATTCTAGTAATATTGTGGTAAGGTTACATAACTCTCCAAGAATATTAATATATTCTGGAAATTTTTTTTGATTTTCGCGAAAAAATTTCATCCGAAGGCAATATTACAATAATATTGCAGGAGTATTGCAAAATGCTACCGCAACACTGCCGGCATATTGAAAAGTTGGCCGATCCGAAACTGCGGGCCACGCGCTACATTCTAGTAATATTGTGGTAAGGTTACATAACCCTCCAAGAATATTAATATATTCTGGAATTTTTTTTTTTTTGAGTTTTGCAGAAAAATTTCATCCAAAGGCAATATTACTGTAATATTGCAGGAGTATTGCGAAATGCTACCGCAACATTGCCGGAATATTGAAAAGTTGGCCGGTCCGAAACTGTTGGTCATGCACTACATTCTAGTAATATTGCTAATCATTTCAACAATATCTCACAATACTACTGTAATACTATTTTGGGAACCATTTTTCTGATATAGTATATTAAAATCTATTATAATATTAATATTATATATAAATATATACAACAAAAATTGTATTATAGTATTTTTTCCGTAAGTAATTTTCTATGATGATTGAAAAAAGATTCCAGAAAATAATATATACTATATAATTATACAATAATATAATAAAGATCGCAGCGAACACTTTTTAAATAGTTAATTAAACTTCTTATAATACATTGAATTCTTATCGCAATATTATTTGTCTTCTGAAAAAGAGAAAAGCAAAATTTCGAAAAATATTATGATTACTACAATTTTACTACAATACAATACGGAGAAGCTTTCCAGTAGAAGACAATTTTCAAATACTTTATTAACATTCTTATAACAGTTTACTATATTATTTTCTGAAACCGAGAAGAAACAGGTTCCAAAAAAATAATTGTTCTAGAAGAATTAGGCAATCTTACCTGAACGCGCTACTACGTGCAGCACCGATTTATAATACGAAGAGTTATCGCGGAACGACTAGGAAATCAAGTTAGCAGTGGGTCTCTCTCTCTCTCTCTTTCTCTAAGGCTCGTGATCCCCAGTGCAATATGTGGCAAACGCCTGCTCGTAGTTACTTTATATGACCGGCTGAACCATCCCAAACGCCTCTTGGGCTCCTAGTTTGGGGCTACTGTCTCTACTAGATCTCGAGGTCTTTCAAAACCATCCGGTTCGCCTAGTCCTCGGATCGGATTAAGGGACTGTGAGCCACATTAATTGTATACTTCGAATGCCCTTCCTGAGCGTTGCGGTAGTGTAGTGCGTTTGCCCTCCGTTGAGCTGGGGTGGTCTAAATCTAAATATCGGCAACTTCGCTATCGACGATAGCGAAAGAAATGCTTACAACAGACCACAAAGCCTATTGTCAACGAGATGCCAACAGCACAGCCATCTTTTGATATTGTTCTGCCCACGCGGATTCCGGTACAGCTACCGATGATCGTCAACCGCACACGACAATGTCCTGTCTTTCTCTCCAACGTCTTTGCGGCTGTACGTCGCACTTTTACGTCGAAAATCCTACCGCGATAAAGAACGCATAAGCAAATACGATCATATTAAACATTCGTCTCCCGACTCGGTCGAAATTATAGATGATGCATCTGTATTACATGAGACTAGGCGTTTATGTATTATGCACGCACCATGTTGAGTGACTCTCGCCAAGATCTCTGGAGATTTCGGGTCTCGCGGCATTATGTGATCCTCGACGATTAACAGTCGTACGGCGCTTGAATCATGCTTCAACCAGCTGACTCGTGTGTTTCTGTAACGAGACCACTTGCCGGTTAAACCTTTTTAGACCACACTCGTTATCTTCCTCCCCTTCCGAAAAATATAACAATACTAATAAAGTATTAACACATTATTACCATAAAGATTATACAGATATTAATACCATATCGTATTACCTATTAATCTCTGAAAACCAATTGAAGAAATATACAAAATACGTTATGATACTGACAAGGTTCTGGAAACATACTATAAAATTACAACAATTTAATTGAGGGTAAGATTTTTCGCCTAAGGCAACTTCAAAGTCTTCTAATAACACTTTGCAATCTTATTCAAATATTATTGCATTATTCCATAGAGAAAGAAGATCTTCTATGAAATCCAAACAGTATAATTTAGCTATATATCATTATTGTAATTATCCTGTTTGCAAGCCTACAAGCGATTATAATTAGGGCGAAAATTCTACACATAGGCTAATTTAAAAAATTTTTCTAATCTAATATTACAGTAATATTGCAGGAGTATTGCAAAATGCTACCGCAACATTGCCGGAATATTGAAAAGTTTGCCGGTTCGAAACTGCTGGCCACGCACTACATTCTAGTAATATTGTGGTAAGGTTACATAACCCTCGAAGAATATTAATATATTCTGGAAATTTTTTTTTGATTTTCGCAGAAAAATTTCATTCGAAGGCAATATTACAGTAATATTGCAGGAGTATTACAAAATGCTACCGCAACGTTGCCGGCATCTTGAAAAGTTGGCCGGTCCGAAACTGCTGGTCATGCACTACATTCTAGTAATATTGTGGTAAGGTTCGTAACCCTCTAAGAATATTAATATATTCTGGAAATTTTTTTTTATTTTGGCAGAAAAATTTCATCCGAAGGCAATATTACAGTAATATGTTTCCAGAACCTTATCAGTATCATAAAGTATTTTGTATATTGCTTTAATTGGTTTTCAGAGATTAATAGATCATACGATATGGTATTAATATCTGTATAATCTTTATGGTAATAATGTGTTAATACTGTATTAATATTGTTATATTTTTCGGAAGGGGAGCAAGATAACGAGTGTGGTCTAAAAAGGTTTAACCGGCAAGTGGTCTCGTTACAGAAACACACGAGTCAGCTGGTTGAAGCATGATTCAAGCGCCGTACGACTGTTAATCGTCGAGGATCACATAATGCCGCGAGACCTGAGATCTCCAGAGATCTTGGCAAGAGACACTCAACATGGTGCGTGCATAATAGATAAACGCCTAGTCTCACGTAAGACAGATGCATCATCTATGATTTCGTCCGATTCGGGGGACAAATGTTTAATATGATCGTATTTGCTTATGCGTTCTCCATCGCGGTAGGATTTCCGACGTAAATGTGCGTCGTACAGCCGCAGAGACGTTGGAAAGAACGACAGGACATCGTCGTGTGCAGTTGACGATCATCGGTAACTGTACCGGAATCCGCGTGGGCAGAACAATATCGAAAGATGGCTGTGCTGTTGGCATCCCCTTGACAATAGGCTTTGTGGTGTGTTGTAAGCATTTCTTTCGCTATCGTCGATAGCGAAGTTGCCAATATTTTTTAGACCACCCCAGCTCACCGGAGGGCATACGCACTTCAAATTACCGCAACGCTCAGGAAAGGCATTCGAAGTATACAATTAAAATGGCTCACAGTCCCTTAATCCGATCCGAGGACAGGGTGAACCGGATCGTTTTGAAAGACCTCGAGATCTAGTAGAGACAGTCGCCCCAAACTAGGAGCCCAAGAGGCGTTTGGGATGGTTCAGCCGGTCATATAAAGTAACTACGAGCAGGCGTTCGCCACATATTTCATTGGGGATCACGAGCCTTAGAGAAAGAGAGAGAGAGAGAGACCCACTGCTAACTTGATTTCCTGGTCGTTCCGCGATAACTCTTCGTATTATAAATCGGTGCTGCGCGTAGTAGCGTGTTCAGGTAAGATTGCCTAATTTTTCTAGAACCATGATTTTTCTGGAACCTGTTTCTTCCCGGTTTCAGAAAATAATATAGTAAACTGTTATGAAAATGTTAATAAAGTATTTGAAAATTGTCTTCTACTGAAAAGCTTCTCCCTATTGTATTGTAGTAAAATTGTAGTAATCATAATATTCTTCGAAATTTTGCTTTTCTCTTTTTGAGAAGACAAATAATATTGTGATAAGAATTTTATATATTATAAGAAGTTTAATTAACTATTTAAAAAGTGTTCGCTGCGATTTTTATTACATTAATGTATAATTATATAGCATATATTATTTTCTGGAATCTTTTTTCAATCATCATAAAAATATTACTTACGGAAAAATACTATAATACAATTTTTGTTGTATATATGTATCTATAATATTAATATTATTATATATTTTAGTATAATATATCAGAAAAATGGTTCCCTAAATAGTATTACAGTAGTATTATGAGATATTGTTGAAATGATTAGCAATATTCGAACTGGGTGGAACTAGTAGAATTAATTAGTAGATATGGATTTTATTAGTAATATATGAAATATTTGAATGTTTCCCGCTACGGAAACTCTTACCTCCATTATATCATAGAAATATTGTGATAAGGCTGTATAACCTGGCTAGAGCGGAATTTTTTCTGATTTCTGAAAAAAATTTCAGAATAGCTAAAATGGTAGAGTATAATATTAGGTGAAGTTTGAACAAGCTAACCGGGAAATGGTTGGGCTACTTAATAGTTACTCGTTACGGAAATTGTTATGCTACTTTCATTATAGTAATACTATCAAGTAAGGTTTTCTAAATTTTCTACACTTAAGTTATAAATAATTAAATGGCTTCAAAGAATATACTTTCATAGTATTTAAAATAGTAAGCTGAAATTCTGTTCTTACCTTTGATATTGATTTTAAATATATCTATCTATTCAAATGAATTTATGTATCTTCTTGACGATATTTGTCAATGATGCATCCTTTTCAGTTGGCTAAATAAGGTAAGATTCTTAATTAATTAATTATGTTTGAGAAAATTGATATTTCAGATATTTAGCTTCTAATATTAAGTTATGTTTCTTTTTATCTATCTTACTCTAAAGCATTTTACTCTGGCTTTCGTCCATGTATTTGTATATACATTTTAATTTTTAATTTGTGTGAATTATTATAATTAATTCATTTTCCGAACCTGATGCCATACATCAGAAAATTTTTACAACTAAATTTATCAAAACTGAAGAGATCGCCGCCGTGTACATCAATACAGTGATAGAGAGGGGTTATGCATTATAGCTATTGCAAAACGTACTGATATATTGTCATAATTTATTTCTGAGGCATCGCGATGTATGTTTCGCATAGAATAAAAACTATATTTATTTAGTAAAAATCTTCAAAAATACCTAGGTTATTTATTGAACTGCAAATGTCTGCATAATATACAGAATTTAGGAATTCAAAAAAATAATCAAAGATTTGCAAATTATCTAGTTACTATTGAATTAGTCGATTGTAAAATATTTTGCATACCTTCAATTAATTGAATTTGAAAGGGACTTGCTCTTTTTAGTTTCAGAAAGTCTAGAATAGAGAAAAATAATTATTAGTAAAAATCTTGTTTATTATTACGACATGAATTAAGACAGTAAATATTAATATAATTTAAATAAGGAGGAATCTACATTTAAAATACTGCAATCGTTGTTTATAGAAATATGAATTTTTTTAATCTTTACTTATAATATTTGAGACATAATTAAAAAAAAATTTTAGTTGGAGGATGAAAGCCGTGCTATAGAATTTATTTGAATACTTTTTTGTTGTAGAAAAATATAATTTACTTTTTAGAGGCCATGACAGCCAGCCAGCTACCAATTTTCTCTTCGATTACATCTATATTGCAATCCTCGAATTGTAATCGGACAGCTCCTTAGAAATTTTATAATTTTTCATTTTCATCTAACTAATTATTAAATCTTATCAGTATAAATCTAATTAATGGACTATATCAGTTTCTTTTTTTCGAAAATCATTTTATATATATATATATATATGGTTAATATAGCAAGATCTGAGACATTTTTAAAATGGTAAATAATATCAATATAAAAATAACCTTCAATTTATCATGTTTAGACTTCTTAAGTTATGTTATATATATATGGATGATTCTCTGACAAACCGAGCACTCGATTTTTGGACCCCCCCCCCCAAAAATATTTTTAAAATATTATTTGGAGGTCCATGAGTGCCCCTGAATTTTTTCAGATTTTTTCCATTACTTATTTCCAAGTTACAGGGACTCAAAGTTGGCATTTTAAGCATTTTTTGCATTCTTTTGGCTTTTTTCATTAATTTGTAGCTCGTAAGGGGAACATTTTTCACTGTAGACATGGATAGGCTTGTTTTTAGAAAATTTTCTCTACTTTAAAAAAAAATACTTTCAAAGTTATGTATATATGTTATAACAATGCTATAAGTTATTTAAACCTTGATATTAGCAAAATTGAGAGACCGATCCAGACTACGTATACCAAAAAATTCATGAACATACCTTTTTTCAGTACAAAATTTTTTGTTTTTGTCAATCATATCACCAAGTATATCCTTTTCGTATCCTTTTCATATTAATCGTACACATATGTATGTTAATATATCAGGCAATTTAGGCCAAATTTAGTTCAATTCCTGTATAATATGTATACCACCAAGCATATCCTTTTCGTATTACTCGTACACATGTGTACATCTATATATCAGCCAATTTAGGTCAAATTTAATTCGATTCCTATATAATATGTATATCACTATGTGTATCCTTTCCATATTACTTGCACACATGTGTACGAGTAATATGAAAAAAATACGCTTGTTCTATAGTGAAAATGCCCCCCTGAAGAGCTAATTAATGAAAAAAGCCAAGAAATGCAATAAATGCTTAAAATGCCAACTTTGAGCCCCTGTAACGTGGAAATAAGTAATGGAAAACATTTGAATAAATTCAGGAGCACTCATGGACCTCCAAATAATATTTTAAAAATATTTTTTTGGGGGGGGGTCCAAAAATCGAGCGCTCGATCTGTCAGAGATTACCCATATATATATTTATAGCCCCCTCAAATTAGTCGGAGTAAAAGGCTTGCATTTGTAATTTTTGTTGAAAGTACCACTTTTGCATGTTAATTATTGAATCAGTTATGTGTACTGTGTTATAGTTTGTTTGCTACTACGTAGGTTAAAGAGTGAAATTTTCAATAAGTGCGAGTGAGACAGTTCTCCGTTTACTCACTAAGTAGAGAATTTGGACCTCCTGTAGAGCACTGTTAAGAATTCTGCAGAGATCTCTGCATAAATATCTGCACATTTTTTTGAGTTTAGAGGAGGTTGGTCCTGCATTGTTAGGGATTGCGAAAGAAGCTCTGGTACCCTCGTTATAGGGATGGACGTCGGGTAATTAAACATGATTGAAACTATAATTAATAATTGTTATTCAATCACTCTTTCATTCAACCGTTCTTCCAGACGGGTCAACTACGATCAAAGTCCCGCGTGAAATAAATAATACAGTTCGAGTAGGTACGTACCTCGAATATAGGGCGTGCATTGGGAGACACAGTGTTTCAACCCATGAAGGATACATCACTAAGAGGTATAAGATTGTGGTACATGTATATACCAGCTTTTGTTGATGTATCAGTATGTGTATCCGGGGTGATGAGCAGACCGCGGTAAATTAACACGTATGTATAAATGCAAATACAATAGAAATACAAATGCTGTACAGTAAACATTTCTCTTGATTTTCCTTGGTCTCTCAACACACTCTCACGCAAGTAAAATACGTCAACAAAGAAACAAGTTGGGTAGAAAATGGATCAAAACAGCAAATAACTTTAATAAAAATTAATAAAAAAGATGAATAGAGGTAGGAGAGCAACAAACAATTAGATGAGTGACTGAAGAAATTCAGAAATTATGTACAGAATCAGAAGCGTGAAGTCCTGAGAAAAATGGCAGAATACACGGTGAATTTGAATTTCAAATCTATAAATATAACTAGGAAGAGTTTATGGAATATACAGAATAGTACAGAAAGTGTGAACGCAACAAAACTGCAAAAAAAACAACACTAAATACTAGAATTGAAAAAACGATTACTTGTCTAAATCAAAAAATTAATGAGATACTGATAAGACAACAGTTTAGAAATTAAAAAGTAAGTAACCGATTACTAAAAAGTTGTGAGTTGGATTCAATGAAGAAAATGCGAAGATTTCCGATCAATTTATAAGTGCAGTACGTAATAAAAAAATGCTGTTTTGAAAATGTAATGAATGATTCTGACAAATAAAAGGGACAGATAAAACAGTAGAGAAATTAAAAATAAAAAATAAAGAAGAAATATCATTGTGTAGTAACAAATAATAACAATTTCACGCATTTGATACAGGCGAGAAATCAGTAACAATGTGAATAGAAAGGACGCCGTTTACACGTGTTGTGGGAGAATGAGTCAAGGAAAAAGGTATTGTTGGCATTAATAACAAAATTTGTAATAACTGTAACAAGATAGGACATGTATATCGGGTTTTGTACCTTTTACATCTTCTGTCATTATTGCGCTTTCTATTCCATTTCATCTTATTGTACCTTGCTTATCCACTGCAACAATTCTCCGGAGATTGAAGATAAGAGGGTTACAAATTTCTGGTTGTACCACAATTTGGAGTAAATATGTAATATAATACGTAATTAATGAATATATTTTTGATCAATTGAAAAATATACATTATTCCGAAAGGAGTTTGCCATTTTTGTGTGTGATTTTGAGCTCGCGATTATAAATGCGTGCAAGGAAGTAATATCTTATGTGCCGATTTCCGCGTGCTTCTTTCATCTGCGTCAAAGTCTGTACCGAAAAATACAAGGAGAAGGATTGCAGGTGGCGTATAATAACGAAGACAACAGAACGGTTAAAGACTTTACGCACATATGCTCGCAGCCTTAGCATTCGTTCCAATTAGTGATGTGGAGTGCTATTTCGCCCACGCTCCTACCA
>JACCIB010000593.1:0-118443 GCA_018906965.1 Philotrypesis tridentata
TATATTATTTGTTTGTATGTGTGTTGCGCACGCATTATCAAACTTAACTCTTTTATTCAAATTCACCTGCAGGTTTTTTACTTGATCATCATCGTTGCTCGAGCTCATTTCCATATAATCATAGTCAAAGTCGAGATCTCCCCTCCTGGAGTCTCCTATAGTCTCTTTTCTATTTTCGGCCTCTCGCGCATGTATCTTCTCAGAACCGACCCGCAGCTCTCGTGACACATCGCCTGTAGTATTTTTCATGAATGGAATTATCTGTCCATTCACCTCTATATAATTTTCATTGAAATTTATTTTCGCATCACTTTTGCGAAAGAAATCATTTCCGAGAATTCCCGCTTCTTTTATAGGGAAGTTATCGGCGACAATATGAAATTCAGCAGCAATGTCATTAAAATTTGTTATTATTTTTCCTAGCGTAGGGATATATCCATCCGTTATACCTTTTAAATTAATCACTTCTTGTCTATTTATGTCAGCGTAGTGCGCTACCTCCGACTCGCGCACTAGGCTAACTCCCGCTCCAGTATCTAACATGAATTCGAGCGGTCTTCGAAAATCTCCAATGTCGATTTTAATTGTTGGAGACGTACTTTTTTGGCTGAGATTTATGGTCTCTATGCGTGTGCCGGCTCCGCCTGCTGGTTCCTTGGGCGTGTGCCAGCGACTAACTCTTTCGAGGCGCCCTCCCGCGAAAGAGTTCTGTCGTTTCCCTGTGTATCATTGGAACGTTGTTCTCGTATAAATTTATAACAATTTCGCTGTATGTGTCCCGTTTTTCCGCAATGGTAGCATTGAGGAATTGGTTTATTGTTATTCGTGTTATTATTACGAGGTGGTCCGGGATTTCCGCGGTATTCGCCTTGACTATAATTATTGCTAATCGTGGGTCGATTAGAATTATTATTATTATAATTATTGTTGCTCTTATTATTGGTATTAGGTAAAAATTCGGTTCTGCGGCGGTTTTCCGCATTCCATCCACCAAAATGTCTATTATTTTGTCTATTTTGTTGTAAATAGTTTCCATTTTTTGATTGATTATTATTGAATCCATTGAATTGTTGTCCCAAAAATCTTCGACAGTTCATCATAATATGTCCCGCTTTTCCGCAATAACTGCATGCTATCATGGGAATTGATTGAGGCGTTTGTGGATCAATTATTTTAATCTTCCGGGTTTCCTTAACCTTGGCCTTTGATTCATCTGCGCTGTCTGAGTCGAGCCCGCATCCGGCGTAGTCTCTTTCTATTTCTATCGCTTGTTCTCGCGCTTCGTTTAGCGTCGTATGCTCGCCCATTCGGCTCTTGATTTCCCAGCGTAGACCCCTCTTAAAAAATTTGATACAATCTCTCTCGATTTCCGCGGTGAATGTTTGTCGCGTCTCGTTTGTGTATCTCTCTTCCCGTAAAGCCGTTGCCAACATTTCTTTTTGAATTTCTTTAATTTTATTAAAGAACGTAATTACTGCTTCGTTCCGTTTCTGCCGTATTTTTGCTAGTTCACCCGTATAATCGTGGAAAGTTTTTGCTGAGCCATATATTCTTTCAAAAAAATTTATTATCTCCGTCATTGTGGCGAATGTTTGACCCCGTCTACACGTTAGTGCGTCTCCGTATAATCTCATTCGTATAAATTTTACTAATTCTGCTTCGCGCGCTGCTGAAACCATTTCTTTCGCTTCCCGACATCCGTCAAGAAAAGCGTTTAAATGTATATTTTGTCCGTTGTATCTTGGAATTATGTCCAGAATATTTGAAATCGACATTCCCCTCATACCGTCGTTCGCCATGATTTCTTGTCTGGTCGGTGCTATTAAATTACTGGGTGTATTTGGAATTGACAAATATAGCGCGTTGCTTTCCTCCGTATTTTCTTGAATTTTATAATCGGTGTTATGTGGCTGATTGAAAAATTCCGTTATCTGATTTTTGAATTTTGTAAAAATTTCAATTGCTCCGTATCCGGGATTGCTTGTAAGTGTATTATTAATTTCTTTAATATTTTCGGGTTTTGAAAAATATTCTTCAACTCTCTTTTTTCCGATTACTGGCGTTAGACGAGTTTTCAAATCCTGTATCTCTTGCTTTGTGTTCTGTAATGAATTATCTAAATTCACCTCCTCTAAGCAAGATATTAATTTTTTCTTTGAAATCGCCCCTCCTTTTTCCGTTAAAGGAGTGCTGGTATATCCCTGTTTAATACTTAATGGAGTATTTATTTCGATTGGATGTACTTCGTTATTTTCGATTATTTCCGTTCGTTTATCTTTCAGAAAGCTCTCTCGTTGGAGCTGAAATTTTTTTGTTGGTCCTAAAGCGACCAAAGACTCTACTACTCTATCGTCAACCTCTTGCTCGCTGCTTGAACTACTTTTATCTAAATTTTCCCGATATTTGAGAAATTTTGATTTATCCTTAGGAAATTTCAACACGTCTTCCGGTTCGTCCAAATTATATTTTTGGCATGTGTGAGATAATTTTTTTGAAAGTTGCAAGGCTTCTGTAATTAATACGTCAATTTCCTTCGAATCATTCGCGCACGCTTCTTCTACTTCCTTTTCTTTTGTTCGGAATTGATTTAACAGCGTTGTGTCGTTAATATCTGTTTCTGTTTGTCGCCAGTTAGTGAACGCGTTTCTTTCTGACATTTCTTAAAAACCATCACAGATAATCTCGATTTCCGTTTGTTCTAACGACCGATGCACCATTTTTAAATAATAAATATTAAATGTGTTACGTCGGGATAGTGACGCTCACAACTATATATTTATTATTGGAGGTGTGATGGTTTTTTCGAATAAAGGAAATATGTGTTTGGTAATTTAATAAATTTATTATGAGTCAAAAATCTATATACAATTCTCTCCTTTGGCTACCGTATTCACGGTCATGGCCTACCGGGTAGGAGAGCGGGATTTCGAGATTACCTCTGTATATAATGCGTGTTAGACAAACGTGAGTGTGAACGCCCGCAGCGCTAACAGAATACGAGGCCGTACCTTGCGTGTGTGCGTAAGTATATATGTATGTAGGGAAGTCGCTGATCGTGCGTGTGGCTCGATGAGGCGTTGAGTTGTCCCTCTGATGCTCCAGCAATGCTTCTAAGAATAGACGCTCTGGGTTGGCGTCGAGCGGTTGGGAGGTGTCAGCGGCTGCAGCGTCTGGCTTTGAGTCGGTGGTTGCTCTCAGCTCTCTTGCTTTTCCGAACTTTCGGATGAGGTTGGATTCGTGATAATCGTCTCGTAAGCGGCGGTTCCCCGTATGCAGCACTGGTTGAGATAGAATGAGTAGGTCACGGGCAGAGATTCGTCCGTGCTCTTGATCACTGGATGGTCGACTAGCCTCCGGAGCTTTCGCTCCAGATCTATTTAAGCGTTCGTTCTTCCCATTGTCGCGCTGTATTTGCCGCGCAGAATATTTCCGCGTAGGTTTTTCCGAGCTTAATCGATGGTTTTCCTATAGTGGGGGCTATTTTCAGATACAGTATGACTCAGATGATCTCCGTGAACATCGGAAATTCGCTATAAATTCATGATTTCCCATTTCTACGGCGCCTTATTTGGGGTGGCTACTCTTAATTTTATATAATTATCCGGAGAACAGTCATCAGACAGATCGGGTTACATTTGATCTGCGTAGATCGAGACATTATAAAAAATTTAATTATATACTCTTCGCGGTTTATTACAGTCTGGTAGTCAGGGAGTTCAAAAGCATCTTATCAGAAAGTTCGAGCAAGAGTTTATTTTATCGTTGAAATATATGGGTAGCCACTTACTGAAAATAGCCCTAAAGTCTCGACTTCGGACCCGATCGGGAACATTGTTATTACTGCAAAAGAAGTTACCAAAATGCTTTTTTTCAGTTTTTCTTGATTAACTTTTTTGTTACTCAATTTACGTAAAAAAAGGTAGGGATAAAAGTTGATCAGCATTGAATTACAATATATACAGAAGATACATATATTCCTTATTGCAAAATTCATGTTTTTCCGACTAAATTATTAAATAAAAAATGTTTTTTTTTTCAATTTTCACATTGCCATGGTTTTTATAAAACATGATCTTTATTTATCGGATTAGCACTCAAAGATGACTTTTAGTACAGACAACGTAAAAATTGAAGCCCGATCTTGATATCTTACAATGGCGTCTTGTTGCAAAATTATGTATCCGAAAAGTTCAAATTGATGTCCAATTCGATCCAGGAACGATAATTGAATCCAACTGCGTTTAATCGACAGCTTATAACGTAATTCAAAAACGGTAAAAATAATTTTTGAGTTAGAATTGGTTGAAAATCGGTTGAAAAAATTTTTGTATCTCGGCTCCTATTGGTCCGATTTTAACAACATTTATATGAAAATTTATGGTTTTTTGCGTGCATTAAGATGCATTCCGCTGCGATTCTCTAACTCAAAAATTGGCCGAAATAAAAAAATTTTTGTTAAAATTGTTGCTAAGTTTAATATTAAGAAAAATTATTTTTACCATTTCTTAATTACGTTATAAGTTATCGATTAAACGTAGTTGAATTCAATTATCGTTCCTGGATCGAATTGGACATCAATTTGAACTTTTCGGATAAATAATTTTGCAACAAGACGCCATTTTAAGATATCAAGATCGGGCTTCAATTTTTACGTTGTCTGTACTAAAAGTCATCTTTGAGTGCTAATCCGATAAATAAAGACCATGTTTTATAAAAGCCATGGCAATGTGAAAATTGAAAAAAAAACATTTTTTATTTAATACTAGACCAAGAGCAGCGCGCTTCGCGCGCTCTAATTTTTCTTGCAGTTTGTTCATAATTTAATAGTACTCAGAAATACTTAAAATAATCAAATTCCATTTTTATTTTGAAAATTTTGAAGAATTATTTCTCTTTTAAAAGTTATTTTTTAAAGTACAGTTTTTAAAAAGAACTTATCGAACTGTGCATAGGTATATCTATATATGAAGAACTCATGAACCCATTGTCGATTCTATTGTGTTGCGACGTAGCAATAATTATTGCTGCGTCGTGATCATTGTTGCACGGCCAGCTGACTCACACTCGGCGAGTTGACAGCTCCTGGAGCGGAGCCAGCGCTCGGTGGCGCTCGCAGGAGTTGCCTCTGATCGGCCGCGTGCGGAGCGCAGGATGTGAGCTCCCGAGTCCCACCTGCGCGGCGCGTTGGCGCTCGGGAGGGGGCATGGCAGGAAACGAGCCGGCGGCCGAGCGCACGCGGTTACATGCATGCGGCGGTGTGTAGAGGGGAGAGCGCGAGTGTGAGCGTGAGCGAGAGAGTGGGAGTCGAGCGTGTGTGAGATAGAGAAAGAGAGATAGTGCGCGCTTGAGAGAGAGTGAGAGGGATATAGTGGTGCGAAGTTGACGGCGTTTGGAGCGCTCAGAGTTGACTTTACGTTAACTCGCGGACGTCATAGAGACGTATAGAGGAATATACGGGCTAGGACTCGATATATGTAGTGCTATGGTTTACTCGAGGATGATAGAGGATTTTCAAATATCGCGCGGCTTACAGATTATCTATAGGTGGAGCCACTGGATGGATATCGACATGATTGATTGATTGATCGATATCCATAAAGGGGGCGCGAATTTGCATATTAAAGGAAATAGTAGAGGACGTTAATTGATTTTCTAACCAATGATAAAATTGGATTTGGAAAAGAGGGCGCTGGAGGAGACTTACTGATAAAGGAATAGATTGGTGGTAGTTTCGGGAAACCAATAGGGGATTTTTCTAGGAGATAGGACCAATTGTGTAATTTTGGAGGCCGGGCTTGCGTTTCCGTGAAGAAGGAGGCCGGGTGGGAAAACGCGGCATCCTTCCTCGTTCAGAGCGTCGGCCTCGGCCATTCCGTTCCTGGTGCCTGATTGATTCAGTTGTATTTCAGCAGCAATAGCCTTTTCTCGGTAGTCCAGAAGCCATCTTGGAGTTAACCAGGCGAGCCGATTTATTTAGTTTGGAATTGTGGAGGACCTTTGGGAGTTTGGAGGAAAGTAGAGGAAATTTGTGGGTAGTGGAAATTGTATTGGTAAGAAGTTGAAAGTATAAATATTGAAATTGATTTAATAAGGGAATATTCAGGACGTGGTGGAACTCGGGTCGTGTGGCATAGTGGATATTTTCGCGCGTTTTTCAGCGGATGGCGTTTCCTTTTTTTCTTAGAGTTTTCTTTAATTAGAATCATTCGTAGAGGAAACTTTCGCGGCCCTTCCCTTAGCAATCCACAATCATTACTGGGAGTTAGTAATTTGGCAGCGAGCCCATAAGTTATGTCGAGTCAATCAAATATGTTTGCCGCATCTAAATGTATAGAGAGGAATTACAATATATTTGTGTTTATTATTTTTAAATATTGTTGTTAAATATTTGTTTAAACCTAATTGCCACCACTTTCCCGTTTTCTACCATCTGCAGGAACATCACGAGCTGGAGAAAGGAAGATAGCCGCGCAAATATAAATAATTGTACACTAACTGGAATTCCCGTGCGGGCGGGAAAATTCCACGTTACAGTGTATAAAATAAAAACAAATCTTTCTCGATTTCTTGTACCTGCACTCTGCTTGCACGCAGATCTTTTTTGCCATTATATTAGGCGAGAATGTTAGATCAACATGAGCGGGCTTCGCGCGCTCTAACCTCAAACTAACGCATTCACCGGAAACACATGAACCATGACACATGAACATATTGGCTCTTGAGTCTTGACGCATGCGCACAACATCAACCAATCACAATTCGTCTTCAGCGGCTTCAAAACATCCGGTCATGACTTTTTATTAGTGGGAATTTAGTCGGAAAAACATTAATTTTGCAATAAGGAATATATGTATCTTATAGAAAATTCAATGCTGATCAACTTTTGTCCCTACCTTTTTTTACGTAAATTGAGTAACAAAAAAGTTAATCAAGAAAAACTGAAAAAAAAGCATTTTGGTAACTTATTTTGCAGTAATAACAATGTTCCCGATCGGGTCCCAAGTCGAGACTTTAGGGCTATTTTCAGTAAGTGGCTACCCATATATTTCAACGATAAAATAAACTCTTGCTCGAACTTTCTGATAAGATGCTTTTGAACTCCCTGACTACCAGACTATAAGTGAAGATTATCAAACTAGTCTTATAATTTCAAGTAGTTACCATTCGATTTTTATCATTCAAATTCTGCTGAATTAAGCCTTTTCTGTAGAATTACATATCTGTTCATAAAGTATTTATTTTGCAAATTTTGAATTATTATGATTTGTTCACGTTCAGCCTCCGAGATCGCCCTTTACCCTCATAAAATGTTCGGAAACATTACCCATTTTTTCACCGTAGTTTTTGATGCCCAATTTTTTCTGCCCATACTCTCAGCATCGCGCGTTTCGTCGGGGACATCCGTAGCTAGCCACTACATAGTAAGCTGTGCTACATTCTCAGAAGGTGGTGAACACATGTTGGCCTGCCACGAATTGCTACCGTTGATGTGCGTTGATCAGCCCGGACTAGTAGGAGAATACAAAAAAAACCTTTCAGCTAAGGAAAGACAGAAGATGGCACCAGTCGTTTATGCTAATTATTAAAATAAACTAATATTTTGAAACTTTTATCCATGCTTGAAGATAAATTTTGTTTTTTTACGTACAATTACGTTCTCGAAATTCGTCTAACTTTAAAAGAACAATAGTTACAGAGGAAACTGTAATTTTAAGTTATCGAACCATAGCTTCGAGATTTTTGAAACGTTCTTGATCCCCTTAAGGGATTGTGACAGAGTTAAAGTTATAAAACTATCGATTATTTTTGCCATTTTTAAATAAAAAATTTGCTACGGACAAAATACTGATAAATATGTTTTTAGCAAATTTTTGAAAAATCGTGATTTTTAAATATTTTAATTAGACTAAACTTGCGTGGTGGGGGGGGGGGGCGACGCTGTGGCGCCGCGCATGTTTTTCAGAACCTTAATTGTAAATTGATGTACTCTGCAACCAAAGCAGCCTTTTCCATCATTTTTTTTTATTTAAGATGTTTTTTTCTCAACTTTTATGCTATGTTTATGAAATTACTATAAAGCTAACGCAAAAACCAAAAATTTTCATTCTTTTGACAAACTTTTCGTACGCAACGCATGATATACATGAATACTGATCTGAATATATTATTATTGTCACGCGAGCGCACCATATGTATGTGAATAATATGTATAAGAAACATAATAGGGTACTGAACTCAATATACATATTTATTATTATGGAGATATAGATATGCGTATACATGAAAACAGTGTCTATTAATATTGTAAAAACTATTGATTAATAATAAAAAATTAACTAAATTTACACTGTCTCCCCATTCATTGACTATACCTTAATCTCTTTCTCGCGTAAATTATACACACGTAATCTGGTGGTAGCCACTGTCTTGTACCACGTAATTCATCAAGAGAACACTCTACAACTACTACTACTGCTAAGCTGTTGAGACATTATCCACACCATGAATAGATTACAACAATTGAGAATTGTGCTGTTACACGAACCAGCAGCGAACCAAGAGCAAGCGCTTCTTTTGCAATGATAGGTGGCGTCGATCTTTGAAACATTGCTCAATCACCGTGCTTTTAAAGAAACTAAAATATATAATAGATTTCTGCTGTCTACACACTATTAGAGTCTTATTTAAACGCGGTTTCTTCGAGAGAGAGCGAGATGTTATTCGTGTTGTTGGTGAAAGTATTTTGCGTCGTGGTATGCAGTCAGCCAGGCAAGTCAAGGACATCATACAGCAGTATCAGCTGGTCATAGGTAATTTAAAACTTTTTAAATCTGCATTAGCCAGCGAGAAATATGACAATTTTGGACATTTTCACAGATCTCGACAGAATGATGACGGATCTCGAAGGTGATACTCTGATCGAGCTTGTTCGACTAGACGACGACAACGACAATGATGGTGAAGAGGTGGTGGTGGTGGTGGTGGACGAGAAGGCAGAGCCTATGGACCTCTCAATACATGGTATCGAGCCATCGCAACAATCTTTGGGAGACGTGGTCACTAACAGTGCAGACGTAATTTCACCCATTGTACCTGCATCTACTGCTCCGACGAATTCAGTCGAATCAAAAGCGATTACGACTGGTGAAGCTATGGAGATTGATCTACCATTGATCGCTACTTCAGAGCCATCTACGTCGTGTATGACAATATCTATCAAGGAAAATCATGATGATGATGATGATGATGACAATGACGGCAATGGTAATGCAGATAGTCAGGAAATCAGTGGTCCAAAGACAAAAAAAGAAGAAGAAGAAGATGACGTTGACGCTGGAGTATTCTCTGATATAACGTCATGCTCGCAATCTTCCGGCACTTCTTCTTCTTATTCTTCTTCAAGTTCCACCACTTCAAGTGGTGAGGACGACGACGACGACGACGAGAACGAGACATCAGGACATAGTTCGGGCGGTGACAACGACAACAACGACGACGACGACGACGACGACGACGACGACGACGACAAGAGCATTGAATGTAAGTATTTCGTGTATCATTGCTAATGATAGTAGCGCTGGTAAGTGGCAGAATACAAGTTTGAAAACTAGATGATTACTTGCAGGAGGGTGGCGGTGCTGCTACTGCTGCTTTACAGCCCGTGTGGCGGTACATCATCATTCATCAAGAGCGTGCAAAATACTACAGGAATTTTCGTCGAAATGGTCGTGAAGCCATTGTGAATATTCGTCGACCACCAGCATTCAACACTGACGTCTCAGAGTGGCTAAGTCGCGGTCTACACGAGATCCACAGGTACGTGTGTAAGGGCACTAGACCCACCGATATTATCGGCTTGTCTATAAACTCAGCGCAGTTTCGTCACGGCGTTGTGTGGATCTCTTATAGACAGGTGTGTGAATTGCATGTGAGCGATATACTCGAGCTCCTGGAGAGCGTTTCGCAGAGTAATGACGGTCTTGAGATTGACGAGATGCTGACAATAACTGTCAATACGGTGTCGGTACCTCAGGGACGCGGTCGTGTTGCGCTCACATCCGAGTCAGTCTTCAAACGCTCTATCCTGAACATTCAAAATACGGATAATCTCTGTCTAGCTAGATCACTTGTTTGCGCACATATTCACGCCATTCGTGGTGACGCTCGCACGGGGTATCTCCAGAAAATGTGGGATAAACTCCGACAAGGCAATGGCAAATTTCAAAAAGAGAGAGCTTTAAAACTCTGTAATAGCGCTAGGGTCATTGTGCCCGAAAGCGGCTGCGGTCTACCAGAGATTAAGCAATTTCAGGAGTATTACGCCTGTTTAGACGTGTCAGTAGTCGTCTTTTCGTTTCAAGGATTTGCTCGTGGTGATAAGCCATTATACGACGGTAGCGAGTACGTCTACAATGTCGGGAATATAGTTAGATTTACCCTGTACATTATGTATTATGAGAACGCGCGACACTATCAGCCCATTTTGAACTTGGTAGCTGCAGCCGGTAGTCGGGGCTATTACTTGTCGTGCAATAGAAAAATTATCGCTGATAGGAGGCATCGATGTCCAAATCGGTGCCGTAGTTGTCTGCAGACACCACCTTGCGTACGTGACCAGCTGCAGCAGCAGCAGCAGCAGCAGTTTGGCGTGCGTTCAGAGCGTCCGCGATGCGGTAGAATGTTTTTCAATCAGACCTGTTATCTCAATCATTTGAAAGCCGATTCATTTGATAAGGGTCACACGGTATGCGAAAGTTTGAAGATCTGCTCGAGATGTTGTCGAACAATTAGTGTTAATAATGCGTCTGCACACGTGTGTGATAGTGCCTATTGTAAAATATGTAACCGGGTGCAGCCAATCGGGCACTTGTGCTTTATGCAACCTATCGCTGTGACACGTCAGTCAGTCGCAAGTACTGTCGCAAGAAAGAAACAGACTCTGTATGTATTTTATGATTTCGAGAACCAACAGTCGGACAGAGTGATGGGTGGTGACGATAGTACACGCATATATGTTGTGAATCTGTGTGTTGTACAGCAGGTGTGCAGCGCGTGTCTGCACGATGAAAATATTGCGGAATCGTGCAATTTTTGTGGGACACGAGAGCACGTGTTCGCGGATGAGCCGGTAAAACAGTTGGCCGATCTGGTTCTGGCACGCAAAAAAAAATATCAATTCGGTGATTTGTATAGCCCACAATGCTCGGGGCATTGGCGCGCAATTTATTTTGAAACACCTGATTGAGCAGAATTATGTGTTTGATTTCCAGCACGAAATCGTGAAGTACTCTAAGCAAGACGTTAAGATATTACGACTAGCCTGCCTTGCGTTCCGTAGGACGTTCATCGAGTGCGGATCTACAGATCCGTTCGAGGAATGCGTCACAATAGCCTCAGCCTGCATGCGGGTATTCCGCAAGGTATTTTTACGAAAGAACACAATTGGCATTGTGCCAGTCGGCGGCTATCGTCGGGCCAACAAGCAATCGGTAAAGGCGGCTCAATGGCTTACGTGGATGGCGCACGAGACGCGCTGGCAAATACAGCACTCTGTAAATTCGCGGGAAAAGAGACTACCCGAGGGCCCCCTCGTGGACGGATTTTGCGAGCTGGAAAATGGCGAGAAAGTAGTACTACAATTTCACGGCTGCTATTGGCACGGCTGTGTTCGCTGCTACACAGCCGGTCGCGATTTACCGGGTGTGAATGGTGGCGAGACTTTAGACGAGCGGTACGAGAGAACGCTGAGAGTTTCGGCGAAAATCCGGAGACACGGCTATCGTTTGATCGAGAAATGGGAGTGCGACTTTGACCGCGAGTACAGCGAGAACGAGAACATGTCGTCGTTTATGAGAGAGGCCACGCGGGGCTGGCATAAACCGCTCAATCCGCGAGATGCATTTTTCGGCGGGCGGACGGGTAACACTGTCAAATCGTACGATGTGCGGCCGGGAGAAACAATTAAATATGTCGATGTCTGCTCTTTGTATCCGTATATCTGCAAGTACGGCCGATATCCCACTGGTCATCCGAAACTCTATGTCGGTGAGACTGAATGCGCGCAAATTGTCGGCGCTAATAATGACATTCGAAACATTGACCGCTTGATCATGTGCGAGGTGTTGCCGCCGAGGGACCTCTACCATCCGGTTCTGCCCGTGCGCATGCAGAACAAGCTGCTGTTTCCACTGTGTCGGTCGTGCGCCGAGACCCTGTGTCAGTCGGATTGCGAGCACGAGGACGCGAGAGAACGCGTTTTTGTCGGGACGTGGGTGGCCGACGAGCTGAAAAAAGCCGTGGAATTCGGCTACGTGGTCACGAGGGTACACGAAATTTGGGCGTACAAAGTCACACAGTTTGACAAACGAACTCGACGTTGCGGTCTCTTTTACGAGTACATTGATAAATTCTTTGCGGAAAAGATGTATGCCTCGGGTTATCCGCCAGAGTGCGGTGATGGCAGCGATCAGGCGGCAATCGACACATTTCTCGAGATATGCGAGCGTGAGGAGGGTGTGAGACTGGACAAGAGTCGCATAAAATTTAATCCTGGTCTGCGTTCCGTGGCAAAGCTATGTCTGAATTCACTTTGGGGAAAGTTTGGTCAGCGGGAGAATATGACGAAAACGGAGATAGTTAGAGATCCCAAGAGACTCTTTGAACTTCTACCGTGGGAAATGGGAACACATGGACCTAGGCGAATAATACCATCACAGCCATCTACTATTAGTGCTGGTGGTGGTGGTGGTAGTGTATTAGATACGCTGATTAATCAAATACCGTTTGAAATGCATGTGCCGGGATATCAGTTCCTCGGACCGGGCACCCATCTCGAGGAGAGGCTAGCACGTGGTGAGAGTGGCATAAATCCCCTCGACACAGCCTCTCTCGAGCATGACATTGCCTATTCGCAGAATGATGGCAGTGACGATAGTACTACGCCGTACTCGAGCCGATCGACGTCTTGCAGAGCGTGCTTTTTCGCGCATGCTATCCGAGACGTCAAGCAGAGAGAAGAAAAGTGCTGCTCTACTAACTGTTTTATGCATGGTCGGTAAAATCGCACTAGATAAGGTTTATCGAAAAATCAAGCGAACCTTTAAATGTGCGTGCAAGAGGCAGAGGAGGCCAGTTGGTGGTAGACGCCAGTCCAGGTATGGAGTCTAAGCTCGAGAAATTATATTACGGCCTCCCATCTCCAGCAGCTTACACGGGGGGCGCTGCAATCGTGCAGGCTATAAGGCGACAATATTCCGGGAAGGTGGTGAGAGAATGGCTCGAGAGTCAAGATGCACACACTCTGCATAAAGCGGTGCGATTACGCTTTCCCCGTCGCTCTTATCGGGTATTCAGCCCCTACGAGCTGTGGGAGGCTGATTTGGCTGACTTTCGCGCTCTCAAGACCTACAACGACGATTACACCTACGTGCTGGTTGTCATCGATGCCCTGTCAAAGTATGCGTGGGTAGAGCCACTTCATAATAAAACAGCGAAGAGTGTGGCCGAGGGTCTGGAGCGAATAATCAAGCGAAACGACGACCGATCACCCAAATACTTTCAAACGGACAAGGGCAGAGAATTCAGTGGACGCGAGCTGCAGCATTTTCTGAAAAAACGAGAAATTATTTACCGTGCTGTGCGCGATCCCGACATGAAGGCGGCCATTGTCGAGCGTTTCATCAGAACGCTGAAAGAGCGTATGTGGCGTTATTTCACACATCTTGGCACGAGGCGTTACATCGATGTACTGGACAAGATTGTGCAGTCGTACAATAATACGTGGCATAGCGCAATAAAAATGGCGCCATCTAGCGTGACTATGTACAATGCCGCTAGAGCACGTGAAAATTTGGCACGACGATACGGTGGTGGTAGTGGTGGGAAACGACTACGTCATCGTATGCCTAAATACAGTGTGGGTGACTTGGTTCGAGTCAGTCGTGCTCGGACAGCCTTTCGAAAAGCATACGAGGGTGGCTGGACACTGGAATTATTTAGAATTGTGAGAGTCAACGACGCGAGACAGCCACCTACCTACACACTCGAAGATCTGGCTGGCGAGGAAATTGAGGGATTCTTCTATGAGCAGCAGCTGAGCCGTGTACATAAGGATTTGTCGAGCGAGGCCTTCGAGATAGACAAGGTGCTGGAGAGTAGAGGTAGAGGCGCGAAAAAAGAATATCTCGTCAGTTGGTAGGGGTATCCTGAAAAATTCAATTCTTGGATATCCGGAAAAGATTTAGTAAATATTCAAAACAATCACAATGAGAGATGAATTCTACATTGTTTTGTCCAGCAACAGTAGTAAATATGTTTATCCGAACAATTCGTCGAATCATTTTACCACGCAACTACCCCAAAATTTTTCACTCCACGGTAATTGGTGTGTGAGCCTCGCAGAAATACAAATACCCCTCACCTTCCAGCACATAGCGCCGAGAGACCGGCTGGAGGGTGTAGTGTGTATAAAGACAGCTAAAGGACAAATTTACGCGGACAATAAGCTGCATCCCACTGAGGATAAAATGTGGCGTTTATCACGATATCGAGACTCTTTTACACGAGATAAATAATCTCGACAATGTAAAAGATCATCTCGTATTCGAAATTCAGTGTGGTGGATATATTCAGGTTAGATGCACATGTAGCCAAAATAAGTGCGCTAACTATGTCCATGCATTTTCTTTATCCGGAAAGTTGTCTAAAATATTGGGCTTTGACAGCAATGAATTATTATCGTGTGATGGTGAAGAGGAAAACACTGTTATTGGTAAACGGCCAGCTAACCTCATAAATGGTTTACCGAGCTTACTCATGATTTACAGCAGTATCTGTCAGCCTTACGTCACGGGTGATGTCTACTCGCGCCTACTGCGCACCATACCTCTTCATCTGCACAATTATACCTACGGTAGAACGCAAATTCAGAACTTTAATTCACCGATGTATTTGCCTCTGCTCTCCTCGTCGTTTCAGACGATTGAGATTGATATAAGGGGCGAGCAAGGCCAGCATTTGCCATTCGATTACGGGACGCTGACGGTAACACTACACTTCAAGCGCATCGACTGAAATCATCATGTCGCATCAGGCCGACGATTTCTGCTTCCTTTACAACGGCCACAATCAGACAGGCTGTGGTGTTGGTGGGTGTGATAGTGGGTATAATTATGTCACAATTGATCGAAGATATTGTCAAAATGGCGCTGGTATTGGAAGCTTTTTGAAGGGTCTATATCGGAACGCCTTACCTCTACTCAAGCGTGGTGCTAAGTCCGTGGGTCGAGAAGCAGCTCACACTACTGCGAGGATCATGGACGATGTGGTGCGTGAGAAGCTGCCTCTCAAAGATTCGTTTAATCGTCGTATTGGCGAGAGTGGTGGTAATCTCAAACGCAAGGCCGGACAGGCATTGAATAAAATGCTGATGCAGAATGATGAGGAGGTGGAGGGGGGGGGGAGTCAAGCGCGAAAAAGAGTAGGGGTTTCACCTATAAAAGTACGCCTGCAGCGCGAAAATCACAGTCAAAGAGCGACCGTGGAGGTGAGCGAAGCACTGCTACAAAGCAGAAGAAAAATAAAACACAGCAGAAGACGAAGAAGAAGAAGACGATGAAGAAGAAGACTAAAGATATTTTTGGTAGCTAATCTTTTCACCACTACCATCATGACTTTTTTATACACCGACTCGTGTGACTCGTTAAAATCGGAGCTATCGCTATTTGAATTGCCGCCAACACAAACAACCATAGAGAACTCTCATTGTGTGCAGTATAAGCCAATCTCGTCACTTGCCGATCAAGCACCAATAGAATTTATGATTCCCGGAAATACGGAATACATTGATTTGGCACACACAATGCTGAGTCTACGTGTGAGCATAATACGTACTACTACGCCGGACAAAGATGAGGAAACGCCACCTGATGTCGGACCCGTAAATAACTTCATGCACACACTTTTCAACCAAGTGGACGTGCTGTTCAATCAGAAACCTGTATCACCGCCAAATAATGCTTACGCGTACAGATCGTACATCGAGACACTGCTAAATTAGGGTCCTGCAGCAAAAAACTCGCATTTGACGAGTGTCTTGTGGTACAATGACACAGCAGGTCACATGGACGACATTGCTCATGGTAATGACGGCTTCATTAAACGTCAGAAAATCATGAAAAATGGAAAAATTGATTTGCTTGGACACCTACACGTAGATGTCTTTAATATGGACAGATTATTGTTGAGTGGTGTTGAGGTGCGCGTACGTCTTATTCGCTCTCGTGATAGTTTCTGTCTAATGGCGGAAAGTGACGTGTACATTGCACGTATAACGGAGGCAACACTCTTTGTTCGACGTGTAAAGATTAATCCGGATATTGCGCTGTATCATGAGAATAAACTCCCCAAGACTACTGCAAAATACCCTGTAACACGTGTGGAGGTGAAAAACGTGACTCTGAACAGCGGTGTCCATGGTCAATCAATCGATAACATTATACTAGGACAATTGCCAAAAAGAATTATTATTGGGTTCATTGAAAATCAGGCATACAATGGCGATGCAGGACTGAACCCTTTTAATTTCAAAAACTTTAACATAAATTTTTTGTGCTTATACGTGGACGTTGTGCAGGTGCCCTCGAAACCTCTACAGCCTGACTTCAAAACCACAAATACATATGTGGATGCGTATCACACACTCTTCTCGGGTACTGGTATGCATTTTGCGAATATGGAGCGTATGGAGTATGCATTTTGCGAATGGGAGAGGGGGGAGAGGGGGGAGAGGGGGTCTCTCCCAAGTAGTTAGGCACCATAACGACTGTAAACAAATATGTCCTTGCCCAAAGTGACATGGACGAGAGGTCACAGGGGTGAAGGCCATATTTGTTTACTTTCCCCATGGTGCCATCATACTACTGTCATTTTATGTTATTATTAAACTCAATACGTTATATGTATGTATCAATATGTGTGTGACACAATATTTAAAGGCTCTATCCCTCGGTGTTTGTTTATTATTTTTAAGTTATCTACACATAGCTTTGAGATTTTTGAAACATTCTTGATCTCCTTAAATTCCCCTTAATGGCTGTGAGCCATCAAACAGTGTTTACTAGAGAGGTTGGCAACTTCGTCGAGAGATACCTTTCAGCGGCCAGCACAGAGCAACTTCCTTGGCTGGAGACTACAGTGAGTAGCGAGGTAGCACCCTTCATGAACGAGTTCACCAGGGGTTGGATAAGACTTTGAGGAGAGAGCGTGAGAGAGAGAGAGAGAGAGAGAGAGAGAGAGAGAGAGAGAGAGAAAATCGAACAAAAAATCTAAGAGAAAACATGAGGTATTTATCATACTTATAATAAATAAATAAATAAATGAAATTTATACGTAACAAGGTAATATGCTTATATTTTAGAGATGATTCCGTTACGATAAGTCCAGGCTATTTTTCAGAAAATCTTCTTTCGAAACACCACGAGCTTCTCTAATGCCATTAGATTCTACTAATGTTTGAACTAACTCATTAAAATCGGATTCAAGCTTAATGAAAAAAATTGTTAAATATAACTTAAAGTAAACGCGAATGAAAATAAAAATGTGTATGTATGATTTATCAATCTTATGAATAATTGAAAATATAATCATCTCTTCGAGCCAATAATTTTTTATTTTTGCCTACGTTTCTAGCCCAGTAAGGCTCCTCTTTGGGGCTGTACAATATTGAAAATAAAGATTTTATATAAATAGAATTACAATAAATTATATAATTTAAAATTACCAATAAATAATAAAAAATTATGCTTTTTTTATAGCAACATTCTGACGAGAAACCACTCCGGATCTTAAAAGCTTAAGGTTATAAATACAAAAATAACTAAATAAATAAATAAATAAATGATACAACACTAAATTATCTTATAGATCCAGACCTGACACGACTCGATACTCAAAAGTACAAATTCTTTAAAAAAAACCCCGGGTGTCGCCAAATGGTGATGTGACAACGGAGAGTGCCGATTTCAGAGTGTAATCAGATTAGCCTTACAGCTGGCTGCCTCCTTTAGCAAAAATAAGTGAGGAAGAACACACACACACACACAATTTTGAAATACTTTTAAACTCCCAAGCGCTACCGCGCTGTATGAAGCATCAAGAGACCATATGGGCAAGTGAGGGGCAAGTGTGAATTATCGAGCGAACGAGAGAATCTGTGGCTGCTGTCCTGAGCAGTGTCGCGCTCGAAGCAGAATCCGTGCCGCCAAGTCGACGTCACGATAATAGCTGTATTGAATACAATACCAGTATGCTTGGGCGTCGTCATAGCAGCGCTAACTCCCCCTCTCCCTCAATGGGATGTTCTGCAAAGAACTGCCAGCTAATACTATCGACTGATAGCTGAATCTAGCAAGTGTTAGCTGGATCTACGAAGCATCGATCCGGCGATCAATAAGAGGGATCGATGCGGCGTGCCACCTATCTGGCCGTTCTGCGTATCTAACACTAAACGGTAAACAGACTAACGCCGAGGTTTCGTTACAATTAAATTTTTTTCAATTTTTTTAGCAGTAAAGAAACGTATTCAGAAGATTTTCCGTCCTGTCTGGTGTCAATTCATCATCTGGATGCTGAGATATCCTGCGGCAAAGAGCCTAAAATCATAAAAATGGCAAAACTGGGAAAAATGCATTTAAAGTTTATCGAGACACTTATTTATATTTAACTGGTAGTACTTACACGAACTATTTGGCATATTTTTCATATATTTTGGCATAAGATACCTATATATTAAGGCATGTATGAAGACCCGGGTGCTGTACATGTAGATATACCAGTGTCGAAAGCTGAAATTGAAGTGTAAGTTTTTAACACGCATTCATAGTCAACATATTTTAGATGAATATAAATTTTGTCATTGCTTACCCATTACCTTATAGGATCATTAGCGATTACAGTAGACTTTGAGACCATCTAACACACAGGCATCTTCTCGTGCACATGAGATTTATAGCCCATATATCTGAAACAATGAATACACTTACAAAGAACTGATTCTTCACAAATAATATGTTGTTTATAGTACAAAACACATATCTAAAGTTGAACACTAGTGAGAATCAGAAGTTATCACAAGAGCACAACATCCAGCTTGCACTAAACTACAGACAGCAGACGAAACAGCTGATGTCTGAATGCAAACTTGACTAGGTCGGTAAAACAGTGATTTCATTTTCCATATGCTGTAAGGTGCCATGTTTTTAGGCGATAATTTAAATTTGCACGTATGTTTTTTTACCCCTTTATAAGTTTGATTAAAAATTACAGGACTAAATTTAAATTCTAAATTTATTTTATTTTGAACATTCAAAATAAAAAAAATCTACGATTTCATGAAAATTAGCTATTACAGTACGTAATGATTTAGTAAATAATTTGTGCTTTTTTGTTAAATAAAATTGCGTTTTGAAAAGGAATTTTTGAACACACTGAATGTTACATTTTCTACAAAAACGGAATTTTTTGAGAAATCAAAAGCGCTATTAGACAAAATATGAATAATGCGCAATTTTGAAAAATTGTCTTCTTTTGGTATTTTGCCTATAACTAAAGGCAGCTCATTCTACAGTAAATTTGCCTTACAAAAATCATATAAAAAAAATTTTGATTTTTTAAAATTTTAACTCAGTCATATCCCCTTAAAGACAAATCCACATGATTTTACGTATTACGATTTTGCGTAATTATATCAAATCCACTACCCCGTGTAGTTAACCAACGCTTTAGGGTATAGGCGTTGTTGAGTGCGCTACTATATCGGAGGTGACTGTTTTTAATTGCATGTTGTAAACAATACATTTCACAGTTAGGCAATCTTTGAAAAGATGAACACTGATTTTCGCGCTCTAAATCAATAATCTCTCGCATTGTAAGCTTATTCAGCAATTTTGCTTTTTCGTCACTGCGCACATAAATTTTACGCGCACCCTTGCAAATGTCTTGAAAAGTTTTGTAAAACTTCTTCAAGGCTGTGTCCCACTCGCACCAATCCAAACCATGATGATGTAGTGTCAACCAGTTATTCTGCCGTAAAACATCTTTTTTCAAAAATACCGTTGTAGAAATAGGCGAGATTATCCAATGTGCAGAAATATCTCAATTTAACTCAACAATACTCACTTCTTTCGGTATTACACGATGTTTGTTATCCTTAAAGAATTGCTTGTCAACAATTAGATCCATTTTTAAGAAGATTTCAGTTTGCATTATACTGTTTTTCGTAGATATGCCATCTATCTGATTTATCCGTTGTAATCTATTAAAACTTATCTAGACGCGTCAATCTCCATTAAATTGTCATACTCAGCATAAACAATACAATTCACAATTGCTTCTAGTGCGTTATCGATCCTCACACTGCCCCTTCTAATTAATTTCCAATGATCATCACTGTTTGCCGATAAGTCTAGTGTCAAATCAAATGCAAAAAGATAATAACCAGTCAAATACGCGTCGCGTGATATCGCATTACCCATATTTGAAATGTGAACACACGTGCCCGTGGAGAGCGTGTTTGAGCTGCGAATATCCGTTGGTTCTCGATAAAATCGATAATAATTCTTTTAGATAATTGACCCAAAATAATATGATCGATTGATTGACCATGTACACCACTATTTAGAGTTACATTTTTCACTTGAACACGGGTAATTGGATACTTTCCGGTAGTCTAAAAATTTCTGATGTAGCATTGACATACTTGAATTGATCTTGACCCGCTGCCTCAGCTATTCGTGCTACATATACATTCTCCTCAGCTATTAGACAAACGCTGTCAAGAGTTGTTATAAGTTTTACAGGCACTAAACTAATAAACTAATATATTTTTATAACTATGAAAACGCTAAGTTTCATTCTGACAATATTAGTTTAGTTAAAGAGATTTTGGTTGCTAATTGCTATCCAGTACAATTCATTGAAAAAAACATTAAAAAGCGACTTGCCCGTAATCTTGCCCTTATTAACAAAAAGAAGGACATAGATGCTGACAAGTCTGTTGTTTCTAATATTAATAATAATTTTAATTTTAAGAAATTTGACATGGTAGCAGTTTCTGATAAATTTAATACGTACATCAAACTTGGAAAAGATTCCACTGCGATAGCAGATAGCAGGAATGTGGTATACAAAGTTAATTGTGCTGATTGCGATTCAACTTATATGGGCGAGACAGAGTCTGAGCATAGGAGGTATATAGAAAAATGAGATGCCACTTCTCCTATCGCCGCCCTTGCTATGGATACTGGGTATAAATTTGACTTTAAAAATATACAGATTATTGATAGAAACATCTACTTGATAGAAACATCTATTTTCAGTAGAAGATTTTTTGAAATGTTTCATATTCAATTTTTTGACAATACGTTAAACCGTGCTGAAGACATGTGCTACCTGAAGGCGAATTACAAAAGTATTGTTGATAATTTCAAATCTAGTCCGACATAAAAAAAATAGAAAAAAATTTAATTGTAACGAAGCCTCGGCGTTAGTCTGTTTACCGTTTAGTATTAGACATGCAGACTGGCAAGATAGGTGGCACGCCATATCGATTCCTCTTATCGATCGCCGGATCGATGCTTCGTAGATCCAGCTAACACTTGCTAAATTCAGTTAACAGTCGATAGTATTAGTTGGCAGTTCTATGCAGAACATCCCATTGAGGGAGAGGGGGAGTTAGCGTTGCTATGACGACGCCTAAGCATGCTGGTATTATACTCAATACAGCTATGATCGTGACGTCGACTTGGCGGCATGGATTCTCTCGTTCGCTCGATAATTCGCACTTGCCCCTCTCTTGCCCATATGGTCTCTTGATGCTTCATACGGCGCGGTAGCGCTTGGGAGTTTAAAAGTATTTCAAAATTGTGTGTGTGTGTTCTTCCTCACTTATTTTTGCGAAAGGAGGTAGCTAGCTGTAAGGCTAATCTGATTACAGTCTGAAATCGGCACTCTCCATTGTCACATCACCATTTGGCGACACCCGGGGTTTTTTGTAAAGAATTTGTACTTTTGAGTATCGAGTCAGTGTCAGGTCTGCATCTATAAGATAATTTAGTGTTTTTTTCATTTATTTATTTATTTATTTAGTTATTTTTGTATTTATAACCTTAAGCTTTTAAGATCCGGAGTGGTTTCTTGTCAAAACGTTGCTATAAAAAAAGCATAATTTATTATTATTTATTGGTAATTTTAAATTATATAAGTTATTGTAATTCTATTTATATAAAATCTTTATTTTCAATATTGTACAGCCCCAAAGAGGAGCCTTACTCGGCTAGAAACGTAGGCAAAAATAAAAAATTATTGGCTCGAAGAGATGATTGTATTTTCAATTATTCATAAGATTGATAAATCATACATACACATTTTCATTTTTCATTCGCGTTTACTTTTAAGTTATATTTAACAATTTTTTTCATTTAGCTTGAATCCGATTTTAATGAGTTAGTTCAAACATTAGTAGAATCTAATGGCATTAGAGAAGCTCGTGGTGTTTCGAAAGAAGATTTTCTGAAAAATGGCCTGGACTTATTGTACCGGAATCATCTCTAAAATATAAGCATATTACCTTGTTACGTATAAATTTCATTTATTTATTTATTTATTATAAGTATGATAAATACCTCATGTTTTCTCTTAGATTTTTTGTTCGATTTTCTCTCTCTCTCTCTCTCTCTCTCTCTCTCTCACGCTCTCTCCTCAAAGTCTTATCCAACCCCTGGTGAACTCGTTCATGGAGGGTGCTACCTCGCTACTCACTGTAGTCTCCAGCCAAGGAAGTTGCTCTGTGCTGGCCGCTGAAAGGTATCTCTCGACGAAATTACCAACCTCTCTAGTAAACAGTGTTTGATGGCTCACAGCCATTAAGGGGATTTTAAGGGGATCAAGAATGTTTCAAAAATCTCGAAGCTATGTTTCGATAACTTAGACGAATCTCGTAAACGTAATTGTACATAAAAAATACAAAATTTATTTTCGAGCATGGATAAAAGTTTCAAAATATTAGTTTATTTTAATAATTAGCATAAACGAGTGGTGCCATCTTCTATCTTTCCTTAGCTGAAATTTTTTTTGTATGTCCCCGACGAAACGGGCGATGCTGAGAGTGTGGGCAGAAGAAATTGGGCATCTAAAACTACGGTGAAAAAATGGGTAAAGGGTGGTCTCGGAGGCTGAATGTGAACAATTCATAATAATTCAAAATTTGCAAAATAAATACTTTATGAACAGATATGTAATTCTACAGAAAAGGCTTATTTCAGCAAATTTTGAATGATAAAAATCGAATGGTAACTACCTGAGATTATAAAACTAGTTTGATAATCTTCACTTACAGGACTGTGAATTAATAACAGTGGAAATGCTCCCATTTTCGTGATTCAAGTTTTGTAACTATAAGTAGTCATTACGCATGAACTGACGTAAGCCAAAAATTACCTTTGTTTAAAAATTTTTTATTTTAAAATTGAGAGTACAATTTTTTTCTAATGCTGTCTTATATGGGTACCCGTACAGAGAGGACTAAGCCTTTTATGAGACCAGTGACAGACCCTTGGTTAAAGCGTTCTAATGCGGGTCGCGCCCGAGGTCATCTTCTAGAAATAAAATTTTTCCTTAACATTTTTAAGTTTTTCATTATTATTAATTTTTGTATAAAAATTAATTGACTTTAAAGTTTACTGATAATAACAAAACTTGAATAATCAAAATCGAATAATTTTACATAAACGTCGCAAGAAAAAACGGCTCACGTTCTTTTCGCGTATTCAAAATTCATTAATGTGAAATCATCCGATTTTTATGATACAAGTTTTATTATTATTAGTAAATTTGAAAAACAAATAATATTTTGTACAAAAATGCATAATATTGAAAAATTGAAAAACAAAATTTTGTTAGTGGAATCATGAAAATCTGAGCACTCACTTTATCACGTAATTACGATTCGATTTTTGTTATTCAAATTCGGTTAGCTTTTTCTAGTTTTATGAATCGTTTACATCTATTACATTTTTTAATTAGCCAACCTATTTATTCAAATTCGAATTTAATTTCAACGATCTAAATGAACCGTCATAAAAGGGACACTACGGCCTGTGACCCCGGTCTACCCACAGGTAAACTGCCGCGCAGTCTAAGCGTTTGGTACCAGGTGATGAACACGTGTACCAAGTTGTCGCTACTTTTTATTAAGAGCGTAGTACAGCTTGCAGCGATTGGCTATGTACGCTTATCCCCGGTGAAATGCATGATGCTGAAAGTGTGGGTAGAAAAAATTTGGCATGAAAAACAATGGTGAAAAACTATGGTGAAGGAATAAGCCTTTTATGACACCAGTGACATACCCTTTCCAAAGGGAAAAAAGTGTTGAAAATTAGTGATTCATACATGTAATTGTTTACAATGTTAGTATACATTGTAACGAGAGGTAAAGATTCGATATTTAAATATCGCGCGCTCGTTATGTCGCACGATGGAAACGATACAGCAGGCGTCGCTGCTGTATTTAAGCGAGAGACGCGCGGGTGAAGAGTGCCAGAAAGCCCGCGCGCCGATTAGATCAGATTCGATTTGACCACGCAGGTGCGTACTTTTGGTTGCGATTACGACTTTTGCGTGGCCACCCTTGTGCCCGAGGTTACCTAGTTCTGATACGGAGGAGAGTCTGTGCGTGGTGAGGGACAGTATCAACTGTGTGCAGGAGAAGGAACGCCTTCTTCATGCAATCCAGAGCAAGCGAGCGAGAAACCCGTAAGCAGAACAACGACTCGAGAAGTACCAGAGAAGCGACACGTTCTTCGGATTAAGCGTAAGTCGAATCTCACCGAGATCGTTATTCTCGGCAACGTCGCCGAGAACGAGTATTCTCTGCCACAGAATACTCGTCTCTTCCTTGTACGAGTTGCCCGCGAATCTCTCCGCTATCGCGCGTGCGACCGTTGTAGGCGGATATATTATATATTATCTTGTTTTAAATACACGAGTCTACGACTCAATTCCTTAGCTTAATCGTTGAGTACTTATTTCTTGTGTCCTATGCTTCGTCTTTTTTGTTATCGAACTCCAAAGTAAATTTAGTAACACGGAGAAGTGTGATGCTCGGGCGCACCGCATATTTGTAAACTTGACATTTGGCTGTGTACGCGTTTATATGCAGATCACGGAGAAACTACGCCGGGTAGTATCATTAGACAATACAGGTAAGACGGTGAAACGACGACAAAGTTCGTCATGCAGCAGTCATTTGCCCCGTTACAACATATATCATTTTTTAAATATAGGTAAAAATATGTTTAATACCTACATTTTAAGTAGGAGAAAGATTTTTTTTATACTATGAATAAATAATTTTTTCAGTCTATTACTTATTAATATCTTTTTTACAGGTTTAACTCAAGCATAACCCCTTAACACATAGACTCATAAGAGACGTGGTAGGCATTGGGTAGCGATATATGTTACTAAAAATAGTGTTGGTTGTTATTTCAATAGTTTTGGTATGCCACCACGAATTCCTAATCATGTAAACCAAATCCAGAGAAACTGTAAGCGGTTAAGGTGGTGTAATATACCGATGCAAAGCAATTTTTCTAATGTCTGCGGTAAATATTGTATCATTTTTTTATATTATATGTTTTACGGTTTGGGTGTAAAATGATTCCTTACGAATTTCTCATCAGATTTGAGACAAAATGATGAGATTATTGAAAAATCTGTCGATAGATTGTAATACTTTAAAAAAAATGTAATGTGAACCGAAAATGTAATAGGATATAATAAACTGAGGGTCTTTCTAAAAATGCTGTAATTATAAATTTTTATTGGCTCACTACTCTAAACCTTAATGATTTGATTGACCCCCACTCCTGATGAAGATACCCACCTTTCTATACCCCACCGCTGAACCGATCTAGTTTAGTATATAAACCAGCGAGCTTCGTGTCAAGAGTACACAGTGTAAGTAAAACCAACTAGCTGGAAGGAAGGAAGATGGCGAAATAATGGCGACTCAAAAGAGACAACTTGAGAGTAAGATTAAGGAGGAGCGTCGGACCACCAAGTACCGCTGCCACCAAGTTCGGCCAATACTATCTGCATTGAACAATTCTTACGGAAAACTGATTGACGTGGGAATGCAAAATGGTGCTGTCGATTCTGGCGACTTCAACTCTGTCATACGCCTAACGAATTAAGAATTTCGCGGAGCAGTTTTCTCACTGACACCTGGAAACTATTTCAGAAAAAAATCGATAAGATTGAACGATTCTTCCACGATTAAAACGGCGAGGAAATGCTGGATCATCGGATCACCTTCAATGAATTTGTAGTGAGATTTCTGATAAGCTACATTGATTGAGCCTTTGAACTGTTGGGCGAGATGGGTAATAGTGATCAGGGGTCTGGTGAGGCCACATTAAAAAAATCACACAAACGTTCACTTGTATTTAAGCAAGTCACATTTGATCGTTTGAAGGCTGTGGCTTAAATTATCGACAAAAGAATTCAATATTCTTTAATAGTCAAAGACGCAATGGAAACTGTAATAACAGCAAAGATGTGCTTATAAATACCCAAAACTCCCAATACACATATTATACTTTTTACAATGTAGAAAGTTCAATGCGTGACTTGGATAGGGCGATGATAAAACTATTAATAAGTTAAAAAAAATATAGCCCTAATCTTAGAAGATATTTACTTTATCATTTAAGAATTTGTTAATTTACATTTATATAATTTAGTAACATATTAACATGTGAATAGTTATAAGAAATCGAATAAATAAATTGTATCTAGTTGTAAGTACTTACTCTGAATAAATATATTTAAATGTATACATACTCTCTATTTGTTTACAGTTTGACACATAATTCAGGTACGCTTATCACCCTCCCCCCCTATTATTTCAGTCGTATCTTATTTTTGTAATCTACAATAATGAGGGCGAGAGAGAGAGAGAGAGAGAGAGAGAGAGAGAGAGAGAGAGAGAGAGAGAGGTAAAAATAATTCTTTGGTGAGGAGGAATTTAACTAACAATTCAAACTGAAATTCGTCCGTCTGCCGCTGGTGTTCGTCAGGGGAAGATTTGATGGGGATTCTGACGATTTTTCTAGAAAGCTCCTTCTATCTCAGAGGGACACTTTGATGAGAAAAAGCAGGAGAGAGGGGGTCTCTCATGCAGTTGAGGCACCTTGGGGAGTGCAAATTAATGGAACCTTGACTATATTAGCAGGGATTAAAAGGTTACGCAGGTCATGGTTATTTTTGTTTACATTCTCCAAGATGACTACATACTACTTATGAAAATTGTTAAAATCATCAAAACTAATAAAAATTTACTATAAAACTGAATACTATCACAAAATTAAAGGTGCTATGATTTTTATATAAAAAAATTGAAAAATATAATATAAATAACAGTATAGATTACTAAATTAAAACTAATTTATAGAGCGATGATAGCTTAATCGGTAGAGTATCGGGGGCTAGTAATCCAGAGGTCCTGGGTTCAAGCCTGACTCTCAACGATTTTGGAGACACCTCTTTGTTTACATAAGTGTCTATACATCTGAGCTCCAGTAGTTTGGATTCCACTATGTACAACGTGTATATTTCACTGTACATAAAACTGTAGGTCCCCATTGCTTTGCGCGAGTACTTAAAAATAGTGGACTCAATGCACTGAAATTAAGTACTCACAAGCGCAGGTAATGCAGAGCCATATAAGACTCATATGAGGACTTGAAAAGGCTGTAAAAATAAAAAAAAACTAATTTATTTTTACAATGAACGCGACACTCCTACTTGTATTTAGCACGTAACTCTACGTGATTGAAACTCCATTTGATCACTGATTTAATAAAGGAGAGAAAACTTAATCATTTGTCACAAAGAGAAGTAATTTTAAAAATATATTTAATTTTTTTTTTTAATCCATTAGCCCTCTTATATTAATAATATACCTATAAGAGTTTTAAAAATATTTTTCACCAAATATTTCTGCATATAACTGCAAAACAAAGTTTAATTTCTTACAACATCCGAACCTTTGGATCACATAACAATATCATTTCTCATTATCTCCCTTACGTAAATAATAACCTATACGAATTATCAAAATTTGTGTTACCGAATATCTCCAAAGATTGTGTGGAATAAAAATTGATGCGTCTCTTCGAGCCAAGTTGTTTATTTAAAATGCCAAACGTTTCGGGATATTTTTATCCCCTCTTCAGTGGCTGTATAATAGTTTATTTACAAGGTTTTATTACAATTATAATAAGTGAAATTGAAATTAGAAAACTTGAAATAATTACCTAATTTGCAAAACAACTTTCGTGTTCTACATTATTAGAAACGGACCAGAAAAAGGATAAATCGCATATGGCGCTATAAATTTAAATTTAGAAAATTAAACCAAAGTTTACAAAAGAACTATTACAAAATTTAACAATAACTTACGGCCTAGGACTCGAGAATTTTATTAACACAGAACGGATTCACCGGTGCCATAAGATGGTAATGCGGCACCGGTCAAGGCAGGACGTCAACTAATGTCTCGACGAAAATCGAGCAATATATATTGCGCAATACATACATTAGATGCTGTACCAATACTTAGAATTGTTGTATAAAATATAATGCAAAACACATCGGCGACGGATACCTCGAGCTTCATTCGTATACCAAGAACGAATAACACAGTAGAGGTGGCACGTTAATACTCAAGTAGCAGAGCGGGGGGCCCGCGCCGCATCGCACGAAACGCTCCTGCCATGACTATATGACTATATAGTATACAGTATGGACGGCGCGTTGCCACGGCAACCCGGTCTCCCCGACCTCCCACTGGGCTTTTCCGCTCCGGCTCGCCAGCCAATCACTATTGAACATGTGTTGGCTGAGATGAAGAGAGCGCGAGGCGGTATGCCACCTCTCACTGCATGCTAAGATCCTGATACAGTCTGCTCGCCACCGAGCCTCCGCAATCACATTATTTACAATTAAAATTGATTCGGACTATTTTTTAGGTTTGATATAACATTTTTATAACTTGCTTTGAGGCAGCACGTATCCTCAGCCCTATTAAGTGTGCCATCGAAAAACTGAATATGTAGCATTTCTGAGAACCGTCTACGGAACATTGTACGGATATTGTACACTGTCAGTAGCATTAAGAGTTTGACTTCCGAGCACTTTTCTGGGTTAGTTTTAGAATTTTCCGAAAATTCCTTAAAAGCTTACAAAAAAAAATTAAATTATAATTACAGGAGAAAAATACCCGATCTGCTTGTAGTACATTCACGCTCTCATGGATATGACCTCCCGGTCCGTCCGCATGGCAACCCTTCGAATCCTCGTAGTCTGAAGGAGAATATTAGTAGTTTTGACTATAATTTTAACCATGCAGAGATTTTAAAATTGAGAGAAAAATGGCTTGTGAATCTTACTGATTCGCAACTTCCGGATTTTGTGAAGAAGGTTATGTCCATGGGAGATAAATTCAATTTTAATACAGATTTTCAATTTAAACAAGCTATTGAGATTTTAAAAAGCCTGGAGAATGTATACGCGTTCAATCGAAACATAGACGGAGGAATACGTGATGGAGTCATTTCTATATTAAATTCTTAGATTAAAAATAAGACGCATGTGCCTTATCATGAACGAATTATGTCATATAATATTAGACGTACAAAACAGTATTTAAAAAACAATCCCGATCTATTTTTCACTAGAGCAGATAAGGGCAATGCTACGGTAGTGGTGGATCGAAACGTGTATGTCTCGAAGGTTAATGAGGCCCTCAACGACGAGAGATTCTATAGACTGGTTAAAGTAAACCCTGCTGCAGGGATAAAAAAGCGGATAAAAAAACTCATTGACCTTTGGAGTGCACGGGGCGTTCTAGAGTACGACGAGGCCTTTAGAGGTCTTTCTTCCAAGGGCATCGAGCACACATCGCTGCCGAAAGCTTATGGCCTAATAAAAATACATAAACCGGACAATCCCGTAAGAATTATAGTTTCAGCAATTAATAGCCCCACTTATTTTCTTGATAAATGCATATCCGTCTTATTAACAAAACATTTTCCTTTACCAGCTTCTCATATAAAAAATAGTACACAATTAAAAAGTAATCTCACTAATATGAATATTTCTGATCAGCACTGTTTTGTGTCCTTCGACGTTGTTTCGTTGTTTTCGAGTTTGCCAAAAGATGCGATAATACTGTCGATCGAAAAGAGATGAAAATGGCTCTCCTTTATGAATTGTATGTCGAAGAGTGAATTTATGGGTGGTATAAAAATTCTTCTCGACTGTACGTATCTTGTTTTCGATGGCAAATTTTATAAACAAGTCTCAGGCGCTCCGATGGGATTCTGCTCGAGCCCTGTTTTTGCAAATATGGTTCTGGAGGATCTCGAGGAACATTGTCTGGGTATTGCAAAATCTAGCGTTCGACTTTTTTACAGATACGTGGATGACTGTCTTTTGGTTTTGGATAGAGAAAAGATTGAATTTGTGTTATCTATATTTAACAGCTATAGTAACTCCCTTCATTTACTCACGAAATTGAAGTTAACAATAGTATAAGTTTTCTCGATATCTCTATTATTCATGATTCAAGTGGCCACATTTTTACTAATTGGTTTCAAAAAAATACAGCGTCATCAAGATACATAAATTATTTTTCTCACCACCCAAAAAACCAGAAGATAGCAATAATGTATAATTTATTTGATAGGGCGATATTGTTGTCCGATCCGCGGTTTCACTGTGAAAATATCGAAAAAGCGAAAAAAATTCTCATAGCTAATGACTATCCTCCAGATTTCATAGAAAAATTTAGTAAAAAACGGATTGCTCGCAACCTGAGCCTCTCAAGGGCCACGTTAGGAGGTGTAGTTGAAAGCAATGCACACTCACATAGTATTAATAACAATAATTCTAACTCCAGAAAAGGATACGCGGTGTTCCCCTATTATGAAGGGTTTAACGATAAATTAAAATCGGTGTTGAAAAGAAATGACATGAGTTTAATAAATAGTGTTACTGATAAGTTCTATAAATTTATAAAACTTGGCAAAGATCCTACTGCTGTGGGAGACACAAGAAATGTTGTATATAAAATCGATTGCTCCGATTGCGAAACTACGTACATCGGAGAAACGTATCGGCCGTTAAAAACTAGGCAATACGAACATAAAATATATATAGAGAAAAGGGATTAACTCCCCTCTCGCGGTACATGCATTGGAGACAGGACACAATTTTGATTTTAACAATATTAAAATAATAGATAGAGAACCGTCTATGTTCCGTAGACGGTTCTTAGAAATGCTACATATTCAGTTTTTCGATGTCACACTTAATAGGGCTGAGGATACGTGCCGCCTCAAAGCGAGTTATAAAAATGTTATATCAAACCTAAAAAATAGTCCGAATAAATTTTAATTGTAAATAATGTGATTGCGGAGGCTCGGTGGCGAGCAGACTGTATCAGGATCTTAGTATGCAGTGAGAGGTGGCATACCGCCTCGCGCTCTCTTCATCTCAGCCAACACATGTTCAATAGTGATTGGCTGGCGAGCCGGAGCGGAAAAGCCCAGTGGGAGGTCGGGGAGACCGGGTTGCCGTGGCAACGCGCCGTCCATACTGTATACTATATAGTCATATAGTCATGGCAGGAGCGTTTCGTGCGATGCGGCGCGGGCCCCCCGCTCTGCTACTTGAGTATTAACGTGCCACCTCTACTGTGTTATTCGTTCTTGGTATACGGATGAAGCTCGAGGTATCCGTCGCCGATGTGTTTTGCATTATATTTTATACAAAAATTCTAAGTATTGGTACAGCATCTAATGTATGTATTGCGCAATATATATTGCTCGATTTTCGTCGAGACATTAGTTGACGTCCTGCCTCGACCGGTGCCGCATTACCATTTTATGGCACCGGTGAATCCGTTCTGTGTTAATAAAATTCTCGAGTCCTAAGCCGTAAGTTATTGTTAAATTTTGTAATAGTTCTTTTGTAAACTTTGGTTTAATTTTCTAAATTTAAATTTATAGCGCCATATGCGATTTATCCTTTTTCTGGTCCGTTTCTAATAATGTAGAACACGAAAGTTGTTTTGCAAATTAGGTAATTATTTCAAGTTTTCTAATTTCAATTTCACTTATTATAATTGTAATAAAACCTTGTAAATAAACTATTATACAGCCACTGAAGAGGGGATAAAAATATCCCGAAACGTTTGGCATTTTAAATAAACAACTTGGCTCGAAGAGACGCGTCAATTTTTATTCCACACTATTCCATCATCAAGCGATAGAGTCATTATTAAACATCTCCAAAGATTACTCAAAAAGAAGGAAAAAAATATCTCGCCGCCTCCGATCCCTATAACACGCAAATCAAGATCATCTCTCATTGTCTCCTTTCATGAGTAAGATACCTATATATATTTTTGAAAATTTATTTACCGCATATTGTATGCAAATAAATAAAACAAACAGTAATGTATGTACAAATTTATGAGTGTTAGTTAATCGGAAATAATAATAGTTTTGATAAAGTCCTGTTTGATACATATTTAAGAGTACATTTAACCAATTCTTGACTATTAATAAAACATTTGAATGCAGGAGAGGGGTAACCAGAGTGAAGGGAAGGGTTGCCAGAATGAAGAGAGGGGTCACTAGAACGAAGGGAAGGGTGGACAGAATTATGGAAGTGTGGGTAGAATAAAGGGGAAGGTTGGCTAGAAAGAAGGGAGGGGTGACCCCGTTATGTGGGGTTGTACGAAAATAGGCAGCTTTATAAGGCCGTGCTCCATGCAAGTGGGCGGGTGAGGACGTTACGTACATACAGAAAAACATTTTATGTGATTAATTTTAAAAAATTTAATCGGAAGGATCAACTCTTTATGTAGTAGAAAAAAGCGCTGGGTTTAGACCAATTGATTGGCCATTTCAAAGTTGATTTGTTAGATTCCTTTGAGGGGGGAGGGGGTTCTATAAAATAATTTCAAGTAATGATTTATTCTTTTAATATTATAATGGATTATCTTTCTCAGCCTTTTTTTATTTTATTCATCACGAATACGTAGTTAATTTATCTGTAATTCATCTTTAATGGTTAATATTACTTTTTAATCTGACATGAAAATATATCAAGAAAATAAAATAATTATGTAAATAGCAAAAAATAATTAAGTAATTAGTAGTTATTTTATCTGTGCTGCATTTTTAATGGTTAATATTACTTATTAACCTGAAATGAAAATATATTAATAAAATAAAATAATTATATAAATAGCAAATACTATACTTTTGTTGTTTAAATTTAAAAAATAGAGCGTATTATTATTTCTAAAATTATATCTTACTCATGACTATTTCGTGGTATTTATTTAATCAATGGGTGAAAACCCTTTTACAAATAATAAATCAATAAGCAAAAATATGATTTTGAGTATACTAAATTTTCAATATAATAATATAATAATTTCAATTTAAATTTAAATAATTTAATACTAAACTATTAATTCAAAGGTACAGTCGCCACGAAAAACATATATCCTGGAGTTTGAAAATAGTCAGTTTTAGAATAACGGAAGGATCATTGTTTGATCACGGGAAGTTATGGATAAATTACGATCCAGTCAAGCGTAGCGCAGATACTGGGCACATGCGGATGGCATTGCGAAAACGAGACAGTAGCGTTCGAAGCGAGAGTCGCGGCCAGGCAAGCGGAGCGCGTGCAGGAACTGCTATTACTGAACGAACACCTAATAGATAGGGCTCAAGTAGATAGACACCGCGCCCGACGTTGGGCAGGCATAGTGCCATTTGGGGGGCTGATACAAAAATTCCTCTACGGCACGCTGACAGAGGACGATGCGATCGAGATCCAGCAATCCATTAAGGTAGTAGCGAGCGACGCGCGACAAACCGCGGCCCTGTTAGCAGAGCAGACGCAAGTGGTGGAGCGCGAACTATCCCGCTTGAATTCGCGATTAGATCGTCTAGACACGGCAACCGACGTGCTAGTAAATAGAACAACGGCAAACGACAGGAAAATCGCGGTCCTCAACGCCCTGGTGAGCGCCAGGCTGAGCATCGAACAGCTCAGGGAGGACACCGACACCCTAATCCACGCAATATTATTCGCCAAGAACGGAGCGATTCACCCTCGTCTAATTTCGCCGGACATCTTCATTGAGGCCATGCTGGCCGTGAATGCGTCAGTGGCAGAGGTGAAATTCCCGGTGCCCAGCGACAAGATTTGAGTCATGACGATCATAGAGATCTCAAAGATCAATATCTTGTATATCGAAGGGATCTTGGTTTACCGCATCGACTGTCCCCTGCTTGATCTAGACAATTACCACCTGTTCAAGGCCACACCTGTCCCCTGGCTGCAGAATATACTGGGTGCCAAGGACATAGCCGCCTACATCTGGCCTGAACACATATATTTCGCGGTGAGCAACTCAAACAGGACGTACATGCCCATTGCGGACGAAAACGTCCCGAAACTTCGTAGGATGGACGACGGCTTCATCGCAGTAAATCATGAGCCGATTCGCGATATCGAAAAATCGGTATCGTGCGAAGTAAAGATAGCAGCAAGTAAAGAGGTCGAAGATCCCGCAGCGTATGACGTGCGACTAAAACAGCTAAAAGGCACATTTTGGCTAAGGCTACACAACGCCAATGCATGGTTTTTCTCGGCCAGAAGCAAGGAGAAAATTTACTGCACCTGTGCACACGCAGTGCAGCTAACCGATGATATAGAAGGAGTCGGTATCATCGAGTTGCACCCGGTTGTTCCGCGCACACGGCGAACGCGCGATTCACGGCCTCCAGGACGATCACGGCGTTCCTAAATGAATCGCAGTTCGAAGCCATCAAGCTGGATCCCACAGGACTCATCAACAACCTGAAGGGAGCAGCCGGGGCCGAGGCTGAATTGCGTGAAGCAATAGAGAGGCAGACAGCCAGCCGGGTGGAAGCACAGCACGGCATGAACCTGGCAAGCCTAGGGGCTGGTATCGCCCTCCATGAGATAGCGGATCGAGCACGAGAAGTAGCGAGCAGGAAACAGACTTCGTTCGAACTATGGGAGCTGAGCAGCGGGTCAGCGAAGTTCGGTTATTCCATCTCGGCGGCCTTGATTTTGGCGGCAGTCTTAGGAACAATAGCCTGCACCTGCTACCACAAACACCGCGGCGGCCCACTAAGACAGATGATCAAGCAACAGCACGAATTGCTAGCAATCAGCCAGGCTCAGCAGATTGCATCTGGACAGCGCGCACTTCAGGGCGCGGCTGGAACACACCCGTAGGCGCGCGAAGGCAGCTACAGAAGGTGCAAACTGCCAAAACCCCCCCGCCTCCCCCCTCCTGTCAGCCCCCCCACGCGGAAGTCCACTCATGCACACGCTGGCGCACCTTCAAGCGCAACCCCCTGGCGCGCCGCAGATCAGGCGCACGGGAGCGCCGGCCGACGTCAGCGGCCGAGCGGCGACTCCTACCTACCAAAACACTTCCAGCGCACAATTCAGCTCCGATCGGGCTGGTAATGGGCCTATCGGATAGGGCAAGACTCTCACATATAGGCCACCAGAGAGTGGAATTTTGATGCAGCCCTTAATTGCAGAGCTACAGCCCGTCAAAGTCAGCACATGACGCGCCGCCAGCAAGGGCGGCAAAGGCACACCGGCCGGGCAAGGTCGGCCAAGCGGCGACCGCAGTAACTCCAACGTACGGTTGACCAACGATTACGAAAAAGCCAGTCAACTCGGCTGTTGAATTTCTCTCTCCCCCCCCCCCTCCGCATTGTTCCAATAAATCAAGCAGCAGCCAGATTCCCGCACTAGAGATGACAGATAGCAAACCTCGGGACAATCAGCAGGACAAGAAAAGGGTCGAGCAAATCAAAACAAAAAGTTAAAAGTAAATGACAACGTTTATTCAAATAACTATGTAATACCGCAAAGCGAAATACAGGTGCGCTACGCATCACGCGTAGCGCTAGGCGCAGGAAAGTCAGACGCAGCTGACAAACGCATCAGCGCGAGGGCGGATTGGTCATCACCCGCATCGCCGGCCCTGGAAAGAAAAGGATAATATGAGCAAAATAACACCTCTAAAAAGCGGTGCGCGCACGACATATCTACACTCACCTCTTCAGCAGTCGCGAAGCGCCAGGGTTGGTAGGTGGATACCTGATGCCACCCCGCGGCGTTGATGCGGCTGCACCAGTCGCGGAAGAGGCAGCCGTGCTCCCGGTCGCAATACGTTAGGGACAAGTAAACGCGCACCAGCTCGTGCAGAAGGATGCTCTCCTGATACATTCGGTCGGTACGCTGCAGGACGGGCCAGTTGAGCCGTATGAGCCCCCGGCCGAACACGGTGTCTCCGAGAATACCTTCGGGAAGGTAATTCACCCACGCCACGGTGAACCCCATCAATGCAGGACGGGCGGCCTCGGGGAAATATTCCCCCACGAGTCGGCGCATATAGGCCCGGAGATCCGGCTGGTCGACCCGGGCGCCACCCAGGCTCCAACGCAGCCCCGCGGGAGAGAGTCTGGCGCACAGGTGCCGAGGCCGTAGCTCGGACACGCGACGACCTGTCAAAGAAGCAAGAGGAATTAAGGATTCGCAGGCAAAGCATGAGAAGTAAGAGCTCATACTCACGGCATCGCAGCAAGCCGCAAGATTCCTGAGCATACGAGGGCCAGGCGACGTGAACGAGTGATCCGAAGTGCAGCGCAGGGTTAGCAGATATGGGAGCACCAAAGCAGCAGGGCAAGTGTGCTCCACGGCCGTCGATGTACGTGTTACAGATGCTAGAGCCCAAGGCGCATATATGCAATCACCGGCGTAGAATTATGCACCAAGCACCGCACGTGCACTGCAGGCAGGATCGCCAAACGCCCATGTCACCATGGCAAAAGACCGCGTTCAACTGTTACAGAGCAACGCTGACGGAGAATAGACGCACGCACGTACGCAGCTACGCGGGAACAAATATGTAATAAAAAAAAGAAGGAAAATTGATCCGAGCAAAAGCGACACATGAAACCTACATGGCAATCGTCGGCCCGGTTAGGCGGCCGAAGATTTACGACCATGCAGCAAGCGCAGATGAAGCGCTGTAAACGGCAACGGCACTTTATGACAGTGCCGAAACAAAGGACCCATTGAGGCCGGACTAGCAGCAGCAGGCACACGCGTGCAGCCACAACAACAGCCTGCTGGAAAACGAGAAACTCACCAAGAGGCGCATCGAGCCGGAACCCAGAAAAACTTGAAGCGATCCCAACAGCAACTTCCGGCCGCCGATCTTTTACTTCTCTCCTCTTCCCGCACATAGACTTGCGAGGCTGCAGGCGGAAACGCGCAGCAATAATCAGCACAGGAGCCGAAACGCGTGAGACAGTCGGCGGCTCGGCTAATGACGGGCGGCGAGGAGCCTTTACACGGCTGCGAGCGCAGATAGAGCGATAAATGGAGAGCAGCACCTTATGAAGAACATGACCATGGAGACTAGGCCTGGCGGCAGCAGGCGGCGACGGCAGCACATCAGCACGCGGAGGCCTTGCTGCGCACCACAAAAGTCGACCCGGGAGCACATAAGGTCGAAGGCGAAGGGTGCGACGACGGACGGCTTAGAAGCCGAGACCTGCGATGAGCCACTTGGCGAAAATCCCGCGATGCCCCTCGTCGAATCGCGATCGATAAAATAGTACAAAGCAGACGCGAAACAAAAAACTCGGGCAAGTACATGTGGCCAAATTTATTATAAAATCATGAAATTCACAACGGCTGAGGCTGGACGCAGCCAGCTACAAGTACGATATGGGCTGGCCCCGTGACGCGGGGGCAGCAGCGACACGACAATTGGCACTGCGCGGTATCGCCCGCTCCGTGATGCGCCAAGTCCAGATAGCACACCTGGATAGGAGAGCCCGGGGCGTGTAGTAACTCCCGGAGATCCAGCTGCGGGCGGGTGAGCGTACGATGTGCAACGACATTGATTATCTGAAAATAGAAAGAAAAATTTCATGAAACCGCACGTCGAGGAAAACCTTTTCACAAGTATTGGAAGACCCGGTGCGGGCGCGCGATGGGGTAGTACCGGCGCTCTTCACCCCAGCTGCTGTCAACCCCCTCAGCAGCCCGTACATGGCGCCGGCCAACCTGGAAATAAACCAAGCAAGGTAAATCAACAAACAAAAAGCGCCGTAACCGCGAAGACAAAAGAAAACACTGACAACTCCATGCCGCGGACAGATGACCGGGAAGCTCGAGGTTGCCGCCGCTGTCACGGCAAAAAGGCAAACCTCGGGATTGCGCCCCCAGCGAGTCGGCGCCCCGGCGGCCAACGGTGCGCGGGCGTAGTAAACATGCCGGATAAATACTGGCGGCATGCTTGGAGTTGATTCCTGCGCAGGAGAGACGCGTATTAAGAAATTAAGAAAAAGAAAAGAAAGCAATAGATTGTCGTTACTCACTACAATGCAGGTATCACAAAGAAGGTCCTCCACGACGTCCTCTGCAACGACGAGCAACCCGGCAGTGCCGGGGAAGACGTAGTATCGCCCATCCTCCTCGTCGCAGCGTTCGTTGGGAAACGGCGGGTCCCAGGGCCTGTAACATCCAACACACACGTTTAGGTAACGCGTAGACACTGCACACTAACGATTAGAGCACTTACGGGAAAATTCCGCGAGCTTGCATGTCGGTCTAAATAAGTTGCACGCACAATTAGTATTCACGTCCTGCCTGTTCGGAGGTCAATCACGCAATGCCGTTGCGCTCCGGCAGGCGTCCGTTACCACTTCGGCGCATCGGTATGCGACAATCGCGCGCGCATCATAAACATCCGCACCGAGCGGAGATTAGGAACAAAGCCGCATACGCACATCCTTGCCCCCTACGCGCGCGAAGAAAAAACGCCAGCCAGATGGCCATAGCACGCACAGCCAAACCGCATAGGGGCGGACACTGTAGCTTAAGCGCGCAGCGCGCGCAAGTGTGTGAGGAGCTAGACTCCAGTCGGCGCGTGCGCTAGCGTAAAGTGGCGAATTAATACGCCAACGCGCATTTCCCAAGCAAGCGCTCCGCTTGCAGGAAATCGCACATGCACATGTGCAAAATTAGTAATAGTTTATTTTCAGCTACTGTTAGACAATATTATACCAATCAATCGTAACTATAAATTGTGCTAATCAATTATGCTATACTATACTAATCAATTACAACTATATATTATTAACTATATATTATCACAACTATATATTATCAACTATATATTATCATAACTATATATTATTACATAATAATTCGCAAGAATACAATAAAGGTGTCGGAAAAGACAATTTTGTTAAGAAAATATAATATTAGAATAGGTAGCAGCGGCTACCCCCCACATCCCTGTTACGGACCCTTTGGGCTCCAATCCCTATCCTCTGCGTGGGCGCCTCGCCCCGCTGGCATCCCGTGATTCCTAATCACATCTCACCTTCCGGAATCCCAATCCAACCATTCCCCCGTTCTATCCTAGGCCTAGAAAACCTGGATATAGCGAAACTTCTGCAACTCTCGGCCGACATAATCCGTAAAAGTTTATTATTTTTTTTTCTTTCGTATTTCATTCACGTCAGTTCGACGCGTATTTTTGGTTTGTATCGTTTTTTTTCCCGGTCGCGAGGACACTGTGACCGCCGCAACATCGGACGTGTCACGTACGAGCCATAGGCTCGGGTGACTCCAGCGTCCGGTGACCGGAGCTGGCGACGATGCACCGAATGCATCGTCAGCAGGGAACGCGTCGGCCGAGAGCTTCTCACGGCCAAGGAGTGCAAGCTTGCACTTTGGCCGTGAGACACCGAGTCTACGAGTTGCATCTCGCGGACAGCGTCGGCAGATACCCGGCGACCCTCGAACTAGGCAGAGCTCTTCCACAATCAGAGCAATAAACGAAAGATTACTCCCAACACTTGTCTCGTGTCCTTCTGTCCACCCCCACGATCCGTAACAATATATATAGTGAGATGCCAACACATAGTATTGCGTCTATGTATAGCGCTCATACATCTTTTTGTTTCCGAAATACCTCGAGATCCAGTGTGTGATCTCGAGTGGAAAAAGATTTAAAATAAAATATTAAATTTAATATTTAAGTTCGATTTTTCTTTACCAGGCATTATGTCTTGCTAAAGAACAATCTTCAGTATGTGAGGATCAAGTAGCCGTCCAAAATTTAAAGTTTTGATCTACTCAGAAACGTATTGCGTCGTCTCATGAGTAGAGAAGCAACGTGCATTGCGTCACGATTATCTTCATTTTTGTTGCTGAAGATATACATTGCATTACTTCATTATATGTATTACGACGTAGCAATAATTATTGCTGCGTCGTGATCATTGTTGCACGGCCAGTTGACTCACTCTCGGCGAGTTGACAGCTCCTGGAGCGGAGCCAGCGCTCGGTGGCGCTCGCAGGAGTTGCCTCTGACCGACCGCGTGCGGAGCGCAGGATGTGAGATCTCGAGTCACACCTGCGCACCGCGTCGGCGCTCGGGAGGGGGCATGGCAGGAAGCGTGACGGCGGCAGCGCGCACGCGGTTACATGCATGCGGCGGTGTGTAGAGGGGAGAGCGCGAGTATGTGAGCGTGAGCGAGAGAGAGAGAGAGAGAGAGAGAGAGAGAGAGAGAGAGAGAGTCGGCGCGTGTGGGAGAGAGAAATATGGCGAGAGTGGGAGTCTAGCGTGTGCGAGATAGAGAGAGAGAGAGTGAGAGAGCGCACGCGCGCTTAAGTAAGAGAGAGATGGGTATAGCGGCGCGAAGTTGATGATGTTTGGAGCACCCAGAGAGAGTTTGGGAACACGTGACTGTGTCGCGTCGTATTATGGTTAACGTTATGTTGACTTCAGTAAGTCATGACGGAGTAGAGGGGAATGTACGGACTAGGAATCTTTGGTGACTCGATATATGTAGCCCTATGGTTTACTCGAGGATGATAGAGGAATTTCAAATATCGCGCGGCTTACAGATTATCTATAGGGGGAGCCACCGGATGGATATCGACATGATTGATTGATTGATCGATATCCATAAAGGGGGCGCGAATTTGCATATTCAGGAAATACATAGAGGACGATAATCGAGCTCTAAGCCAATGAATAATTAGGATTTAGAAAAGAGGGCACTGGGAAAAATTCATAGATAAGGAAATAGATTAGTGGTAGTTCTGATAAACTAATACGGGATTATTCTAAGAAAAAGGACCAATTGTGTAATTTTGGAGGCCGGGTCTGCGTTTCCGTGAAGAAGGAGGCCGGGTGGGAAAACGCGGCATCCTTCCTCAAGCGGAGCGTCGGCCTCGGCCATTCCGTCACTGGTTCTTGTTGCATATAGTTGTTCTCAGCAGTTGATCGATTCTTTTTACCTTGGAAGCCATCTTGGTTAAGCGCTTGATTTCTTTGGAGGAGTTTTGGAAGGAACCATTGTTGAGGAAAAAGTAGTAGAGGAATTGAGTTGATCATATTCATAGAGGAAATAACCATTCTATTCTAAATATTTTTAATGATCATTGATTTGTGGCGGAAAAATATAAGTGTAATAGAGGATCGAGGCTGTTGTGGTGTATAGAGGAAAGTTCGCGATTGCAGGTGCTGGCGGTGTTTCCCTTTAATTGTCAATTAAGGAATAGAAGCATCGTAGAGAAATTTTCGCGGCCCTTTTCTTTAGCCATCATCGAGCAATCTTGGAGTTAGTGATATGGCCGCGTGCCCATGCTTTTACCTAAATTCAATCTTCTTATGTTGAAAATGAATAGTGTACATTGAAGGGTATATTTGTGTTTCATTATTTTCTAATTGTTGGTATTTTATATTTGTTTAACCCGAATTGCCACCACAATCCCGCTTTTCACCATTGCAGGAATACCACGAGCCAGAGTGAAGGAAGAAAGCAGCGTATTTTAGAAATACTTTGTAAATAACTGGAATCCCCGTGCGGGTGGGAAAATTCCACGTTACAGTATATATGTAACTATTAAAAGTAATTCAATTCTTTTTCTATTCGCTATTTCTTTCTAATTCGCGCGATAGATTATTTTGTTCGCCCGGTATTCTCGGACCACTTTCATATCAATTTTTAGTATATTTTGTGAAAATCTCTATTACTCATTATTTTGATGTCCCGCCACTTTTCTTTCTCAGTTGCGCATAGGGAGGGGAGCGTTTCAAGTTGTGATAGCCTGGTTACAGCATCTAGCAGACAAACTGCACTGATCTAGTGACTTGAAGGTTGGATGAAAAACAGCTGGTTGGCTGCTCATAGAAAATTCTACTATACTAGTCACATAGTAACCTTCATTCCCGATCCGACGCTGGGCAAGAAGGCGCAACAGATTCGGGTGACAATTTGAATATTTTACTAAAGTAAATTAATAACTTGTGACGTGGTGGCCGAGAGGACGATCCTGGGGTTCCTCCGGGTCCACCTCGTAAGGCTCGGAGACTTCTCCGCGGTCCGGATTTATGTGGGCGCTGGGCGCACGGGCGCCTTGACTGCGGATCTCGCTCGCTCGGCTGGCTCGCGCAGCACACTCTGCGTCTCGGGGCGGGATACGGGCGTGAGTAACGGCTCTCCAAGTAATTAAATGACACACGCGTTTATAAAAGAAACAATGCTTTATTTCCTAGTCTCGGCGGCGCCTCGGCGGCTAGACTTGTCGTTCGCGGCGGCGGCAGTAACGCGGCGGATTTTCCGAACTCGGCACGGTTTCACGGCGGTGGCGGAAGCACAACACTTGCCCTTACGGTTTTTCTCCTGAGTCGGCGGCACTGCTCGTCCTCCCGTACGGGTGTCGTCTCGTTCCCTGTGAACGGTCTCGAAAACTCGCGCGACGCGGCTGTGGTAATGCTGGTGGTAAGGTGATTTATCCTGCTGCTGCTGCTATGGCTCCTCAAGGCGTACTGGTCGTCGACGGGCGATCGCGCGGCCTCTGGCCCTCTCACGCACACATACGGGCACGGGGATCACGTGACTCCCGGCGGCGGCAATTACAATTTGTTGGCGCATTTTTAATGTACTCGATATCGCACATACACAATTAATTAATGTCCCGCGTACTGCCGAATTCGCCGTCGCACGCACGATTATATACACAATTTCCTTAATTTTTATCCGGCCTTAATCGGCTCTTAAACGCGTTACAATAATGCATGGCGGCACTCCTGATCAACGCGCAAACACACACTCGTTCCCTTCAATTTCACGTGGGTATTGCGGCCGATGTGGAAGAGGCCTGTCTCCTCCACTTCGACCCCAATACGTGGCTGACATTCCTCTCTCACTCGCACGCACGGCAGCTGTGCTGCGCACACACACCTCCTCACGCGCGCTCACGTACGCTCTCGCCGCTTGCCGCGCCGCTCGCTCGTTCTCTCTTGCCGTCGCCTCGTGGCTCGCCGAGGTGTCATGGCGGCCGTAGTGGCTCTGCGGCGCGGTGTCTGCCTCGCCGCGTCTCTCGCGGCGGCGTGAGGAAGCGTCACGCCTGTGCTGGTGCGGCGCTCAGCTGGGCGCGCGGCTTGTGTCGGCGATTCCGTGGTGCTCTCTCTTTCTCTCTCTCTCTCTCTCTCTCTCTCTCTCTCTCTCTCTCTCTCTCTCTCTCTCGCGAGGTAAGGCGGCGGCGGTAGCGTCTCCCCCTGTAACGGGCGTACATTATTTTGTGCGTTTGTCCTGCAGCTGCAGGTGCCCGTCGGGAGGAGACGCTCCCCGTCACAAACTTTTAAAAAAAACTGTTTTTTAAACGGTTTTTATGTTGTTTTTTTAGTCAGATTTCTCATGAAACAACTCTATAAGAAGCGTCGTTGAACAATTTATTCCACAAATTTAGTCTAGTTAAAATATTTATCAGTTTTTAGTTTGTATCTTCGAGACAACTTGTTTTAGCAAAAAACGGCTTTCAGCATCATATTCTACGGACTATTAATTGTGAAAAAAGTCAATAAAAAAAATTTATATTTTCATAATTTTAACCCTGTCATAACTCCTTAAAAGTGAGTGTATAAGTAAATTTATTTTGGTAATTGGAAAAGACAATTTAAGGGTTATGCCTGAGTTAAAATTCAAAAAAACCAAAAAATTTTTTATTTGATTTTTTTAAGGCAAATTTACTGTAGAATAAGCTGCTGAAGTCCTTTTTGCCCGAAAAAATTCCGCTACAAAGTTATAGGCCAAATACTAAAAAAATATAATTTTCCAAAATTGCGTATTATTGATGTTTTGTCTTGTAGCTCTTTTGATTATTCAAAACAGTTGCCTTTTCATAGAAAATGTAAAATTAAATGCGTTTACAAACTCCTTTTGAATATGCAATTTTATTAAAAAAAACACACATATTATTTACTGAATCATTACAAACTGTAAATAACTAATTTTTATAAAATCGTAGATTTTATTTTTATTTTAAATGTTCAAAATAAAATAAATTTAGAATTTAAATCTAGTCTTGTAATTTTTAAATCAAATTTATAAAGGGATAAAAAACATACTTGCAAATTTAATTATCGGCTGAAAACATGGCACCTTACAGCGTATGGAAAGAAAAATCTCTATTTTACCGACCTAGTCGAGTTTGCATTCAGACATCAGCTCTTTCGTCTGCTGTCTGTAGTTTAGTGCAAGCTGGATGTTGTGCTGTTATGATAACTTCTGAGTTTACTAATCTTCAAATTTAGATAAGTGTTTGGACTATAAATAACATATTATTTATGAAGAATTGGTTCTTTGTGAGTGTATTCTTTATTTTTAGCTATACGGACTATGAATATCATATGCACGCCTGTGTGTTAAATAGTCTCAAAGCAGCTCTAAGTCTACTGTAATTGTTAACAATCCTGTTAAAAAATGGGTAAGCAATTACAAAAATTATGTTCATATAAAATATATTGATTGTGAATGCGTATCAAAAAATTAAATTTCAATTTCAGCTTTTGATACTGGTACATCAACATGTACAACACCCGGGTCTTGATAAATCCCATAATACATGGGTATTTTATGTTAAAATATAAACGAAATATGCCAAGCAGTTCATGTAAGTACTACTCAATAAGTATACATAAGTGTCTTGCATAAACTTTAAATGCATTTTTCTCATGTTTTGAATTTTTATGATTTTAGATCACTTGCCGCAGGATTTCTCAGGAACCATCAGTCCAATCAAGCTGAAATTTTTTGGAGAGCTTGAGGGAATCCTTCGTCACTGCTTAAACGGAGGGAAATTGGCTAAGGTAAGTTTAAAGAATGTTACGCATGTGAACATATGCCTAATTCACTATAATTATGAATATTATGACCTTATGTGTTTCTCAATATTTAAAATTTTTATTTTTCAGTAATCCCTTCCATTCAAGCTGAGGAGAAAGACATTTAGAATATTGTCCATCCAGTTTGGTCCATATTCATCACCCGGATGCTGAGAATTCATACGGCAAAGGTAAAAATCTGATTAAATTTAATACTTCACACATGGAATTGTTTGTATAGTAAGTATAGATATATAATTTTTTAAAAATATGTAAAATTACAATTAATATGTATACTTTAAGTAGGAAAAAGAATTTTTTTAATATTACTTATAAATAATTTTTTTTGCCTAATAACTAATAAGTTGTTTTTTTCAGGTTTAACTCAGGCATAACCCCTTAAGATGAGTCCAGACTCAAGAGGTGGAGTGCCTGGATCATCTTCATATGAAAAACACATTTGGAAGAACGAAAAGGACGGGAAAGTTTTTTCATGGCAAAAAGCAAGGAAAAAATCAGTCAGAGCAAACACCTGCAGATCATGAGTAACCTCCATCAAGAGCATCAAGCACCAATTCAACATCAAGTAACCATCAGCAACGACAGACAAGTACAGTGGCCAGCACTTTAAGAAGTATACCTAATACCCTGCAATCAACTGGGCCAAGAACATGGACGAAGGAATAGTCCGGGAGTCCTGGAATTGGGACTGGAAGTTCGTGCCACTCGCAATTTTGTTGTTGGATCTGGTAGGTGTTAGTGTACTGATGATAACCTTAAATTCTCTACCTCGCAGCTGCCCCGGAACATTGTCATTATTGCAAAATAAAGTTAAAAAATGCATTTTTTTCGGTTTTTCATTTGTAGTTTTTTTATTATTAACTTTACGTGAAAAAGTTGAGTATAAAAATTGTTGGCAATTGAATTCCCTACAAGGTACATGTATTCCCGAGTGCGAAATTAACTTTTTTCATCTCTAAATTGTTTAAATGAAAAAAAATGTTTTTTTCTTCATGTTGCCGTAGCTTATGCAAAAATAATTATTTTTGATCGAACTTTCACTCAAAAGGTCTTTACAGTTCATACAACATAAAAATGCTTGCCCGATCTCGCTAAGTTAAAATGGCGGCTTATTGCAAAATTGTTATTCTAATATTTCAAATGCATCTCTATTTGTCGCATATAACAATAAATCGATGCGACCACCTGCAATCGCTAGCTTATGGCATACTTAACAAACGCTAAAAAGAAGTTTTCTTCGGATTAATATTTAACATCATTTTTAACAATAAATGTCCATTTCTGGGTTTTGTATCTCGGCCAATTTTAAAGTTAGAGAAACGCGGTAAAATCCATCGTAAAGTGTGTAAAAAACTATGAATTTTCATATAAATAACATTAAGATCGGACAAATAGGAGCCAAGATAACAATTTTTTTTCAATCGCCGATTACGCCGAAACTACTTAATATTTTTAGATGAAATTTATCACAGTGCTTGTTGAAGAAATACTCTAGAAGATCATGTCTGTCCGAACAGCTATAGATGCCTCGGTTCGGCTGAAACGACTAGTGAAAAAGGCAAAATCAGCGCGCACGGCCGCGCGGCTCCTCCGGTCGGGCGGCGCGGTGGTGGGGGGAGCGCCACTGCGGCGGCGGACAGGATTTCGTGAACCTTAATTGTAAATTTATTTTCTCGGCAACTAAAGCAGCTATTGCAATAATTTTTTTTTCATTTAATGTGTTTTTTTCTCAGCTTTTTTGCTCTGTTAATTAAATTGTCATTTTTTGTACAGATTTTAATATTTTTTTACGAAGCGCATAATACACATAATTTTGAATCTAAATATATTATTATCGTTTCACCCGCATAACATATATATATAAGATATAGTTTTATGTATCAATTATTTTGATTGTGCGTATCTTCGAAAGTGTACACCCTTCCCTCTTAAAAGTGACACCCTTCCTCTAAAAAGGGACACCCTTCCCTCGTAAAAGTGACACCCTTCCCATTATATTACAAATATATAAAGGCACTGCATATCAATACGTGTCAATTGTAAATTTGCCTCTAACGAGTACAGATTTCTATGAAACTTCTACACATCAACCTCTTTTCACTCACATAATGTATAAAGGACATGTAACAAGGCAGTTTTTTAAATTTTCTCATTTATTTTTATAATTACGTATATAAATACAGGGAATAATGTAGAGGAAATTAGTAAAGCAATTTTTTTCACATTAATTGCCATATTTTGAATCATATTATTTATTTGAAATTACATATTTTGAATATTAATTGATACATAATAATTGTTTCAAGTTGACTCTTCTCTTCTACCTTTTTTAGCTGCTTTCAGAATGTTGAGGAGGTCCTTCTTCATCCTCTACAACGGCAAAGTTAACATCGGGAAGCTTTGATCGTTGAATTAAAGGATCATCGTCGTTGTCATCGTTACCATCGTCAGCATTTTCAATGTCACATATAATAGGTGTATTAGATTCAGTCTCATCATTATCATTTAGAATAAATCCGAATTTAGATCGAGATATATATGTTTCTCAATGTTTACATAAAATTGTGCAAATAATACTGAGTTTTCTGCAACTGCAGTTTTTAGTACTGCACCCTCTTGCGCAGGTACAAGAAATTATTTTGAGCAACCTCTCGGGTGCCATTTCTGCAGTCGTAGTTATCGGAATCAGACCAATTTTCGTTTCTTTCCACCACCGGTTAACTGGATTCTTAGAATTATCCTGTGCCCATTGTCGCAATTGATAGTATACTCTTAGGCAATGTTGATCAGTCGCTGCTTTTGTAGGAGGAAGATATAACTCTATATTACGTTGTAAAGTTTTTATAAACTTATTTTTTCCTTGATTGAAAAATGCCGATGTTGTGTCACAACCAGAAAATGCATGCAAGAAGCCAACAAAATCTTTTAGTTCCTTATATTTAAAACTATCACTAGAGTACAATTGACTTTCAGATCTTCCCATACTGGGCTTAAAAAAGTATATATTATTATAAAATCTCCCAAATTGGCATAAAATGACTAGTAAGTCAATATCTTCTCCTACAATAACTACTGACTTATAAAAGGATACGTACTGTATACCTGTCATAACAATTAGTTGGCATCTTCGATTGCTACTCGATAAAACATAGCAGATTTATGCAAATACTCGCATAATAAATCAATAATCCTTTTTTATTCTTCTCGTTTGATAAAAATTTCGATTGAGGTATCACTTTCATTTCGGTTCTTCGGTTACTAGAGTCAAATAACGTTTCGAATGTTCGATCTGTGAGTGCAATACATTTTTGATCTATTGCTTAAAACTTTATATAATTTAAAAAATAAAGTAAAATAACACTGCAATTTTGCGCTATTCCAATTTGTAAATAACACTTACTTGAAATTACGTTGAATGTTCCTAGCTTCTTAAACTTCAATGATTTACCAACATAGAAATATTTCACGTATTTTTATAGTAACAAACAAAGATGCGACCAGCCAAGCACCTCTTTCAAATAATACTAACTTATAAAGGTTACTTGCACATCCTTTATATAGTGTCCTGATGACATTACTTCATTCGTCCCGAATACTTCAATGACTCTACTATAAATAACTTAGGTAATTAACATAGTGGCACCAACAAGACAAAGTATAAAACTTCGCAATCCAATAACTTACAACCATATTTACATGCACATTTAAATTTCCATACTTGTAAGGATAAATCTAAATCTTGACTTCATTGTTTCAGAGGTTCTATAGACATCTGTACTCATTAGAGTCAAATTTCCAATTGACACGTATTGATTTGCAGTGCGTTTATATATTTGTAATATAATGGGAAGGGTGTACACTTTCGAAGATACGCACAATCAAAATAATAATTGATATATAAAACTATATCTTTCAAAAGTTACACAAAAGTCGACTTTCAAAACATAAATATCCGGTTGTTAGTTTACATATACATATATATGTTATGCGGGTGTAACGATAACAATATATTTAGATTCAAAATTATGTGTATTATGCGCTTCGTAAAAAAATATTAAAATTTGTGCAAAAAATGACAATTTAATTAACAGAGCAAAAAAGCTGAGAAAAAAACACATTAAATGAAAAAAAAATTATTGCAATAGCTGCTTTAGTTGCCGAGAAAATAAATTTACAATTAAGGTTCACGAAATCTTGTCCGCCGCCGCAGTGGCGCTCCCCCCACCACCTCGCCGCCCGACCAGAGGAGCCACGCGGCCGTACGTGCTGATTTTGCCTTTTTCACTAGTCGTTTCAGCCGAACCAAGGCATCTATAGCTGTTCGGACAGACATGATCTTTTAGAGTATTTCATCAACAAGCACTGTGGTAAATTTCATCTAAAAATATTAAGTAGTTTCGGCGTAATCGGCGATTGAAAAAAAAATTGTTATCTCGGCTCCTATTTGTCCGATCTTAATGTTATACCAAATATGTTCCTATACGATACCAGGACTCCCGGACTAGAAGACTTTTCTGGTCCAACAAGAAAGCAGCAGAGTCTACGTTACATGCACGCTAAGCTTGAAGGAAGAGAAATCATTCAGATGATGATTCTTACAGGGCTGGTACACATTGAAATCATAACCCTGCATTTCATTGACATACACTACACATATACGCTTAACCCTACATCACACTTCCTATCACACAATAACACACAAAATCTGCATCACTATACTTATACTGAAATACATAAAATCAGATCATTTTTTTCATTTTTTTTATAATATATATGAATCACATGCAAACCATGTGCAAACACGTTTTCTTTCTTCATACATGCAGACTACAAAGACAACAGCATGCCAGTCAGCTGATGATCAATAGAGTTGTCTGCTTTCCAGTACGACCTACTTTTCATTCAGAATCTCATCTGGGCGAGTTTCTGTATAACCTTCAAATTGGTGCTCTTGTAGTGTATTTATTTGAAAACTTCTGGTTACTACTTAATAATTATTCATATAATATTCGGTATGTTTATTATTTATTTGTCGTAATTTTAGTATTTTGCTTCCTCCTAGAGGAAGCCTTTGTGATAGTGATTTTTACAAGTTTGCTACAAAACACTCGAAACATGTTTCTAAGATGTTTGGAAGTGAAATCGAGCATTTTTAGAAAATGTCCGGATGGATGGATGTATGTATGTACGCACGTATGTATACCGCTAGATCTCAGATTCTGCTCATCGGATTTCATTGCAGGTAAATTTTTTTGGATATATTTTTCTTGTTTGAATGCGGCAAAAGAAAGCGTTTTTCATTTTACGGATCCATCTTTAAATTATTGAATTTTTTCCTACCCGCCCACCCGTACGAAGCACCGCCTTATGTAGGACTCGCGGTTTTTGCATCTGTATTAGGAGGTAAAGCTCCTCCCCTCGTCGTCATATCCCCACTTCATTCGGTAATGCATATAGGATTTGATCCAATCGCACAGTAATAATGTTATTAACTGCTAATTGGTTTATAACCCCGCCCATTACTTGAAAACTTTCAATACCTAGGGTGAACATTGAAAAAACTAACGTAAATGACCATGGGTGAGGGAGAAAGAAGGATAATTTTCAGAGTTCTTCATCTATTCCGATTAAATTCAGAATTCTTAATCCAGAAGTTAAATTTAACATGCAGATTTCTTAAACGAGGGCACCATGATGTTAGCAGAAAGAGTATATCGGTATCATATATCATTGTTAATTAGAAAGTTTATTGCTCTCTATTTTAAAATCTATAAGTTTAGAAACAATTAAAATGAATTTATTCAGTTATTTATAAGTTGACATCGTTTTCACAATAAATTATGTTAAATCGGGAAAATATTCAAATATATATTTATGCATGTGAAAAGAAACTGTTTAGGAAGAAGCTAAGTGCCACGGACTTGGCAGCGATTTTTTCATGGTTTATATATACACACAGTAAATAATTTTTCTGTGAAATAAAGTGTATATATGTATGAGAAAAAAGTGAATTGTCAAAAAATTTTCTATTTTATAATTTAAAATGGAATATTAGTTTAAAGTATAAAATAATTCCTTTTTCATTATTTTTCATTTTCTGTTGCAGAGAAGATGTTCGGACCCGGATCTTTATGAAATATTACAGAAATGACTAGCGTACAACTAGTTTTCAAGGAAATAAGGTCCTGTTGCTAAATAGAAATGGTAAGTATATTTTATTCGACTAAATATATCACAAAACTTTAACTGCATTCTTCTCAGTTTTTGTTTTTTCATGATTTCAGGTCACTTGCCGTAAGGTTTCTCTGCCATAGATGGGCCAATTGGGCTCAAATTTTAGAAGAACCTTTGGAATAGGCTTCTTCACAGAATACGTGGAGCAGAACTCAAAAAGATAAGTTAAAAGTGGATGTTACGTATGTCAATATACGTAGCATTCACTATAATTACTAATATTTTCAACATAATTGTAGCTAATAATTTCAAATTGTTGCTTTTCAGGAATCCGATCCACTTATTCTGAGGAGAGCCTCATTGGGAAAATTTTCCATCCTGAATGAAGCTTTTTCAGCACCTGGATCCAGAGATATCATACGGCAAGTAAGTAAAAATACATAAAATCACTATTTTATAACTTTTTTAATATATAGAGTCATTAGTGACATACATTTTGCTGGTGAAAGTGAAGTATTTTATGTTATATAAAAGAGTCTATCGATCTCTCCGAGGCAAGTGTTGGGAAAAAGGTAAAAATTAATTTATACCATTTTTCCTTTTGTTTCGACGTTTCGGTGAACACTGTCACCCTCTTCAGGAAACTGTCAATTTATTTCAATAAATAAATAAGCACAATACAATTATAATGTGTGACAAAATATGACTTACATAAAAAGGAGCACAACAGCCTATAGATTGAAATGTGTTTCTTCCCCGGCCAATCTCAGGCGGGGGAAGGAGAAGCGAGAAGCAAGGAGACGGACTATTATTGTTCCGGCTTCCTCGACTACTGTTTCAATAATAAGGAAACAATAGGTGTAGCCAAACGCTTTTATATCAGCGAGGAGTCTCGCTAATTTTCGAGCGGTTTGTTTACAAGTGACGTCAATGCTCGCCGCTCTCATGCATGTTTACAAATTTTTAAATTCGTCTATAATCCGTTTTTCAATCGGTGAAATAAGTGTGTGTACACGTTATTGAGTTTCTGTGTATCTTCCATTTTATTGATACCATTATCCTGCATTTTTATGTGTAACATTTCAGAAATAAGTCTTTTATTTAAATTACTTTCTTTATCTTTAATATTTATTTTTTCAAAATTGAAACTGTGATTGAATTTATTATTATGCTCGTGTATGACGTTGTTTTTAGATTTTTTATGTTCCTCAATACGTGTACACACACTTCTCTTGGTTTGGCCCACATATGTAGCCATACAATCATTACATTGCAACTTGTATACAACATTCTTTTCTAATTGTTTTTCCCTTTTGTCTTTGCCTTTAACTATAATATTACACATATGATTGTGTATTTTCGGCACTGTCGTAATAAATTTCTCTTTTAAAGAATGTTGCATTTGTTCGTAAAACCCTTTTACATAGGGTAAACTAACAATGTTTTTAAAATTTGTGTCGTTATTGCAACGTTGGTATTGTGCATTTGAATTTATTTTGTCAATACGTTTTTTTATATATTTGTTGGTAAAGTTGACAGGATAATTATTTTCAGTTAGTAATTTTTTTACAATATTGATGTTTTTCTTATGAAAACATTTGTCCGATAATTTAATAGCTTTATCAATAAGATTGTACACCATGGCGATTTTTTGAGATTCAGGATGTTGTGAATGATAATTTAAAAATCTACCAGAGAAGGTGGGTTTCGTGTACCAATCAGTCATTATTTTGCCATTATTCTTTACCAACAAAACGTCTAAGAAACTTATGGAGTCATTTATTTCAATTTCGTGTGTAAATTGTAACCGGCTATTGTATGAATTAAATATATTAAGTGTTTCATTAATTTTTGTTTTCGGGATGCATGTAATAATATCATCCACGTAACGGTAAAAAAATATCGGTTTAAACGAAAGTTTTGAAATGCAGTCCGTCTCGAGATCATCCATGACTAAATCAGCGAATAATCCCGAGATCGGAGAGCCCATTGGAGTACCAAAAAGTTGTTTGTAAAATTTATTGTTAAATTGAAAAAATGTATTCTCCATAAGTAACTCACATGCTGCTAATATTTCATCGAGTGGAATGTCAGAACCTCTAGCTATTCGCCTGTATCTCTTTTCAATACTAATTTTTACTAATGCTTTGTCAATATTTGTGTATAGCGATTTTACGTCAAGACTTATAATACAGTGGTCCGCCGGAACATTCACATGTTTTATTTTTTCGATTAATTCAAAACTATTTTTTACATAGGATTTTGGCTTATCTAAATTGTTTTGTAGAATTTTGAATAATGTCTTTGAGAAAAAATATGTAGGTGATCCTATTGTTGAAATAATAGGTCGCAACGGATAATCTTTTTTGTGGATTTTTGGTAATCCATATGCTTTTGGTAAAATCGTGTAAAAATGTACAAGAACGATTACATCGAAAAAATGGAGACTCTTCTAGCAGATAGAGATACTTACACTACGGTTAAGAAGAATCCGCTGTTAAAATTACAGGCAAAGGTGAAAAGCTTTCTAAATGTTTGGAATGATAATGGTTTTCTTGGGAAAAAATATAGTAGACATAAACTTACTCAAACGGACACGATTTTACCAAAAGCATATGGATTACCAAAAATCCACAAAAAAGATTATCCGTTGCGACCTATTATTTCAACAATAGGATCACCTACATATTTTTTCTCAAAGACATTATTCAAAATTCTACAAAACAATTTAGATAAGCCAAAATCCTATGTAAAAAATAGTTTTGAATTAATCGAAAAAATAAAACATGTGAATGTTCCGGCGGACCACTGTATTATAAGTCTTGACGTAAAATCGCTATACACAAATATTGACAAAGCATTAGTAAAAATTAGTATTGAAAAGAGATACAGGCGAATAGCTAGAGGTTCTGACATTCCACTCGATGAAATATTAGCAGCATGTGAGTTACTTATGGAGAATACATTTTTTCAATTTAACAATAAATTTTACAAACAACTTTTTGGTACTCCAATGGGCTCTCCGATCTCGGGATTATTCGCTGATTTAGTCATGGATGATCTCGAGACGGACTGCATTTCAAAACTTTCGTTTAAACCGATATTTTTTTACCGTTACGTGGATGATATTATTACATGCATCCCGAAAACAAAAATTAATGAAACACTTAATATATTTAATTCATACAATAGCCGGTTACAATTTACACACGAAATTGAAATAAATGACTCCATAAGTTTCTTAGACGTTTTGTTGGTAAAGAATAATGGCAAAATAATGACTGATTGGTACACGAAACCCACCTTCTCTGGTAGATTTTTAAATTATCATTCACAACATCCTGAATCTCAAAAAATCGCCATGGTGTACAATCTTATTGATAAAGCTATTAAATTATCGGACAAATGTTTTCATAAGAAAAACATCAATATTGTAAAAAAATTACTAACTGAAAATAATTATCCTGTCAACATTACCAACAAATATATAAAAAAACGTATTGACAAAATAAATTCAAATGCACAATACCAACGTTGCAATAACGACACAAATTTTAAAAACATTGTTAGTTTACCCTATGTAAAAGGGTTTTACGAACAAATGCAACATTCTTTAAAAGAGAAATTTATTACGACAGTGCCGAAAATACACAATCATATGTGTAATATTATAGTTAAAGGCAAAAACAAAAGGGAAAAACAATTAGAAAAGAATGTTGTATACAAGTTGCAATGTAATGATTGTACGGCTACATATGTGGGCCAAACCAAGAGAAGTGTGTGTACACGTATTGAGGAACATAAAAAATCTAAAAACAACGTCATACACGAGCATAATAATAAATTCAATCACAGTTTCAATTTTGAAAAAATAAATATTAAAGATAAAGAAAGTAATTTAAATAAAAGACTTATTTCTGAAATGTTACACATAAAAATGCAGGATAATGGTATCAATAAAATGGAAGATACACAGAAACTCAATAACGTGTACACACACTTATTTCACCGATTGAAAAACGGATTATAGACGAATTTAAAAATTTGTAAACATGCATGAGAGCGGCGAGCATTGACGTCACTTGTAAACAAACCGCTCGAAAATTAGCGAGACTCCTCGCTGATATAAAAGCGTTTGGCTACACCTATTGTTTCCTTATTATTGAAACAGTAGTCGAGGAAGCCGGAACAATAATAGTCCGTCTCCTTGCTTCTCGCTTCTCCTTCCCCCGCCTGAGATTGGCCGGGGAAGAAACACATTTCAATCTATAGGCTGTTGTGCTCCTTTTTATGTAAGTCATATTTTGTCACACATTATAATTGTATTGTGCTTATTTATTTATTGAAATAAATTGACAGTTTCCTGAAGAGGGTGACAGTGTTCACCGAAACGTCGAAACAAAAGGAAAAATGGTATAAATTAATTTTTACCTTTTTCCCAACACTTGCCTCGGAGAGATCGATAGACTCTTTTATATAACATTAAAAAACACCGAGGGATAAAGTCTTTGAATATTGTGTTATACACATATTCACACATACTTTGAAGTATTTTATGTATATACTAATCACAACAAATATTTTTAATGTAAAATGAAAAATAAAATTTTTTGTTACTCTAAGAAGATCTGTTTTTGCAAAAACTGTGGCAGTATGAAAGATTGAATCACAAAATTTTTAAGCTACATATTGCGCTCAATATCAATTACTACAGATGTTATATTTTAACCTAAAAATAGAATTTATTAAATAAAAAATATTGAGAAAAATGAGCTACCTTGGGACATCTGGAACATGTGAAACATCGAAATTAATAAAAATTAACGACAATCCCATATAATCTATATCGCATCAATTTTGATGTTTCACATCTGTCAGGCGTCCCGCGGCGGCTCGTTTCTGCTTTCTCAAAGAGAAACCAAAAATGAGTAATGGTGCAAATTTTTAAATTGAATATTCCGATAAATTTCCACAGTTTACGTGTTTTTGAGTCAAAAAATTTTTTAAAAAATGTATGTATGTTTGTATGTATGTATATATGTATGTATGTATGTACACATTTACATGCGCAAAATTTTTCCAGATCATATCTCCGAAATGAATTGATATAATTAACTTAAATTTTGTTTGCGGAATGATTGAGTCCTAACTTAGATCCTATCAAAATTTGGAGACCATCGGCTACTATTTACCGTATTTTTTAATTAATTTAAACGAAATTTTGATATTTTTTAAGGTGTCGGAAGGGAGGAATGAACATGACGTATATTGCTAGGGTTAGATGTGGAAATTTCTAAAATTTTAATAGGTATTGGTTAGATGACGAGGAAAGGTTGTGCACTTTATGCGGTATAGATTGGGGCACTTTTGAACATTATACTTAAGAGTGTGAAAAAACAGTGGAGTGGACGGAGCATTTGCCTCGGGAGAAATATGAGAGATTTAAGAGTTTCGCGCATGGGAAAGCAGATAGAGAAACAGTTGAGGCTATTAAAAAGATTGAAGCAGAGGTTAATAAACCGAGAGACAAGATTAGGGGCGTGTAAAGAGAAACACGCATAGTATATAGGTTACACAGCAATTGTACAGCGCAATGGGGTGGAAAATAAGACGAAGTAATGAAAAGACGGTAAACTATGTAAGCGATAACTGATGTAAGAGAAGATGAGTGTAATTTTGTAAATAAAATCGGTTTCAAATCGCAGAGACGTCCGGTGCAGATGAAGGGATGTGTGTATAACATCGTTGTAAGATGGCATGTTAATCACGTAGGTGTAGTGTAACAGAAAGAAAATAAGAAAAAGCTGTATATCGAAAATTAGAAAGGGCATAATAAAAGCAGAAAAGGGAAAGTGCAAGTAATATAATTAAAAAGGGTAAGTAAGAGAAATTGCAGACTGAAGTCTCCTGTAAATAATCATAGAAGAATAAGCACGCCAGCGTAAGTGTAGAATGGTCACAAAGTATTATGTAAATAAATAGGTTTAAATATAGTTAGATTAAAAATTTAAATTTTAAGGAAAGCAAGATGTATAATATATATAATTTAAAAGTAAAATTCATGTAAAAATAATATGTACAGAAGTATTGTAAGATCCCAAATGTATGAGTATGAGTGAATAAATAGTATGTAATAACCAAATTCATTTCCGGGCTCATGAGGCCGAAATAAAATTCTTTATATTTCATAGATGTACAAAATCTAATTCCATATTCTGAAATATAATTAAATTTTCTTCAAACATATGTCTATTTGTTGCTTTATCATTAATGTTGGCTTTTAACGGACTCGCGGACATTTCACAGTCGATTAATACTGTGATTTGTATAATACGTAAAATTAACTAAATATTGTAAGGAGCAACATATTCTTATGTAAAAAGACCTGCTCTTTCCGAACCTGAGGTCAGATTAAATAATTTGGCACCAAAAATTAAATATTGCCCCATAAACATACCTAAAATTCAAGCATCGGCCGTGCAAATTGTAACGGTGCAAATTGTAAAATCGAAAATCGTTATTCAATTCCACGTTTTAACTGGTCCTGTTATTTTTTGTAACTCAAAATCAATTCTGTGAGCATAGCAATTCCGCAGTTTCGAGTGAAAAGTTATCTCAACACTCTCGAGCTAGTCAAGTGCCACATTCGACGAAGAAAAACACATGCGTTAAAGGAAAAAAACTGAATCGCATATAAAAGTATAGGAATATGAATGAGTAGAAATTGTTTTTCATTTTAGTTGCAGGTAGCAATAGAATAATTCCAGACCAGATATTGTCAGGAGATCTGTGGTGGTAGCTGTTGATGTCGTAGCACTTATCATTGTAGTTGTAGGGGTTAAGATAGCTTTTGCTCTCCGCTTCTTAACGCGCAATGCACATGCATAATTATGTTGTCATCATCCATAGAAAAAGTAGTCATAACCCAAAAAATGCTGTAGTAATATGCATCATACAACTCGCACTGCTTCTCATTTTGGATGATTTTCTCACACTTATTACAAGTGGTATAAGTGCCAGACTATTTACCACCAAACGCCATGATTTCATATACTTAAAGCTGTTTAACATGCAGAAATAATCTAAAAACGGGAGTAGACCGCAGTCGGCGTAAGAATTAGAAATCTCAAGATCCAAATATCGTGCCGCACACCTTAGTGGCTTGCCGCCTTGCATCGCTTGCAAAACGCTCATTGCGATGTTTTATTTTTCTGAGATCGACAACATTTTTTTTAACTTTTTTGTACAGAATGCATAGAATTAGAGCTATGGCCAAAAACCATTTTTCGAAAATCTAAAAAATGTCCGCATAATTTTTGTATACATGGGATTGAACCCAAATTTATTCTTTCATGATATTAACATGGGTAGAGATTATAAAAAAAAAATTTGGAATGATTAGAGCTAATTTCGCAGAGATATTTATAGTCAACTGCAATTTAAAAAATAACAGTTTTTCAGTTTTACACTACGTCGAATTATTCCAAGTGTATAATTATTACATTCAAAAATTATATTTTTTAAATATTTCCAACTTTTATCTTCGATATTTTTATGTATGTAACGAAATGAACAAATATCATTACCATCAAATTCCACAGTATGCGATGTCACCACAAAGCGAGATTATAGGAACAAAGTATACGGCAAGGCAAAAATGAGAAAACCGAGAACATGCGCACCTATGAAAGCGGAAGGAAAATCATCCAGAATACTAATTCAGACACGAAATCTATCTACGCATTTGAGAAAACCAAAGCATAAATGAAATTGAAGGTGAAGTGCGGAAAAATTCCAGGAAAACCCATGGATTTTTTAACATTCTACGTAAGAAATAAGCGAAGATCATGTAATCGGGCGTGTCATCAGAAAGAGAAAGACCCGCAATCTCCGAATCTCTGAAACGCTTAAATATACAAGATGAGCAGAGGTATAACCACTTGATCATTGAATTCGGGTTATCTGAAAATCAGCAAAAAATGCAAAAAAAAACCTGCTTGAACCAACTTTGACCCTCTGTAACACAGAGATAATCTATTTCCTCTCGATTTCACAGATTAGCACCCATATATATATGTGATTCTCTGACAAATCGAGCGTGCCATTTTTTGACTTCCGTCAAAAATATTTTTAAAACATTCTTTACTAGTCTTTGAGTGCCCCTGAATTTTTTCAGATTTTTTCCATCACTTTCATTTAAGTTTCAGAGACTCAAAGTTGGCGTAGTAAACAATTTTTGCATTTTTTGCCTATTTTCGTTAATTATGTAGCTCCTCAGGGAAACATTTTTAACGATAAACACATAGAACATTTTTTTAGCAAATTTGCTCTAGTTTAAGGGAAAAATATTAGCAAAGTCATATATATATATGTTTGCTACTACGTATAAACCTTTTAAGCCTTAAAATCAAGTTTTCAGCTTGATCGATCATTAATATCGAAGCCACAAAAATTTGAAAAGATAGTTTAACTCATTATAAAATAACTTGTGAAAGTCCCAGAATGTCAGAGGCCTTGGTTTCTCTATGAGAAATAAATATAACAGCTCATTTATTAAAAAACACAAGTTCATTCAAACGGACTTGTTTCACGCATCAAAAAATGCAGGTAAAACAGTGAAATATTAGCATAATCCATCAAAATTTTGTTGTACTATATTATAAAAATGCTATAGAATATCCCTTGTTACGTATGAAACGTATGAATGTTTGACGGGATAGGAAAGGGTAAGAAAAAGGTAGACGACGGGACTCGAACTCGCGAACTCGAGAGCCAGAGGCCTGTGCTCTAACCACGGAGCTATCGTCTACGATGCAGTTTCATGCATCGAAGCGCGACTCCTCTTATCACTTCGCCCGTCATGTTGCACCTATGCAGGCGCTCTACGTCCGTGACACCCTATGTAATCAGTTTTAACATTTATAATAATGAAAATAAACTAAACAAGATTTTATACTTTGGAAAGCGCACGCGGGTGTCATATACTCAATATATAATAGTTTCAAGGATATTTGACTTACATAAAAGTCAATAAACAATTAATTATAATCAATACATCCAAGTTCATGATTGATTTTTATTTAGTTTTGTTTAAAGACAAATTTTAAAAAGCATTTTTTAAGAGAGAGCAAATTAAGCTCTAGCAGAAGGGACTCTATTTTTCCATCTCTCTCTAATAAATGCATGAATGTAGTAAATTTAGCCTTTAGATCAAATTAAAAAGTTTTAGGAAAGATTGACGGTAAAAAAAGTAGATCAGAATATTCTATAGGATCTAGCGAACAAAATAGAGTAGGTGAGAAAAACCCAAAAACATTCATTAGATGTGAAAATAATGTTGTAATAGATAAACATACAACAACGGGAAAAAGTTTGTGTCTTCCGATAAGGTAATCTTTTTTATGAAAACGCCTAGAGAACTGAGACTTGATGTCTGAGTTAAAGAATTTAGCGACGAATGTGCACATATGAATATGTTATACATTATTTTGTTTATATTCCGAGTTTATAATGTTACAAGTGAAAAAATGTAGCTCGAAGCCCGAGGCGAGCTCAGCGGGATACGCGCATGCGCGAAGACTCGAGAGCAGCTGGAACTGCAGCGAGCTACTTTTTTTCGCTTGTAACGTTATAAACTTTCAATATAAACAAAATAATGTATAACATATTCATGTGTGCGTATTCGTCGTTATGTTCTTTAACTCAGATATCAAGTCTCAGTTCTCTAGGCGTTTTCATAAAAATGATTTCCTTACCGGAAGAAATTTTCCCGTTGCTGTATGTTTATCTTTTACAACATTATTTTCATATCTAATGAATGTTTTTGGGCTTTTCTCACCTACTCTGTTTTGATCGCTAGATCCCATAGAATATTGTCATTTACTTATGTTACCGTCAATCTTTCCTAAAATTTTTTTCATTTGGTCTAAAGTTTAAATTTACTACGTTTATGCATTTATTAGAGAGAGATGGAGAGATAGTCCCTTCTGCTAGAGCTTAATTTGCTCTCTCTTAAAAAATGCTTTTTAAAATTTGTTTTTAAATAAAACTAAATAAAAATCAATCATGAGTATGAATGTATTGATTATAATTAATTGTTTATTGACTTTTATGTCAGTCAAATATCCTTGAAACTATTACATATAGAGTATATGACACCCGGGTGCGCTTTTCAAAGTATAAAATCTTGTTTAGTTTATTTTCATTATTATAAATGTTAAAACCGATTATATAGGGATACTCTATAGCATTTTTATAATATAGTACAACAAAATTTCGATGGATTATGCTAATATTTCACTGTTTTACCTAAATTTTTTGATGCGTGAAACAAGTCCTTTTGAATAAACTTGTGTTTTTTAATAAATAAGCTGTTATATTTATTTCTCACAGAGAAACCAAGGCCTCTGACATTCTGGGACTTTCACAAGTTCTTTTATAGTGAGTTAAACTGTCTTTTCAAATTTTTGTGGCCTCGATATTGATGGTCGATCAAGCTGAAAACTTGATTTTAAGGCTTAAAAGGTTTATACGTAGAAGCAAACATATATATATGACTTTGCTAATATTGTTCCCTTAACCTAGAGCAAATTTGCTAAAAAAAATGTTGTATGTGTTTATCGTTAAAAATGTTTCCCTGGGAGCTACATAATTAACGAAAATAGTCAAAAAATGCAAAAATGCTTACTATGCCCACTTTGAGCCTCTGTAACTTAAATGAAAGTGATGGAAAAAATCTGAAAAAATTCAGAGGCACTCATAGACTAGTAAAGAATGCTTTAAAAATATTTTTGGCGAAAGTAAAAAAATGGCGCTTGATTTGTCAGAGAATCATATATATATATATATATATATATATATATATATTGTCACGTACGAGCGATAGATTCGGTGACCAGAGCGTCCGGTAGCCGGACCTGACGCTGCTTAGAACGCAGCGTCAGCGGGGAACGCGTTAGCCGACAGCTTTTCACGACCAAGAAGTGCAAGCTTGCACCTTGGCCGTGGGACTACAAGTCCGCAAGCAGCGTCGCGCGGACTTGGCAGGCAGTCAACCGGCGACACTCGAATAGGGCAGAGCTCACAGGAGCTCAATAAATACTCAGACGAAAGCAAATCTCTTCTGCCTATCTTTCTTCTCGCGTACCCCACGGTCCGTAACAGCAAGTGGAATCCCTTCAGGGTCCCGAAGACAACAAGGTGGAAGTGTTCTCCGTTTCACAAAAATTCCGAACAATTTTCGGCAAACAATTCCCGGGTATGATACAGATAGTTACAAGGATTTTCGGCTCTAACAAACAACAGCGCGGCCGCGAAGTGCTACGCACTTGCGCTTGTCTAGAGTAGATCCGTCGCTCAGTGTTTGTGTGTGTGTGTGTTCCGCCCAGCAACCAGGAAAATTCCCACACCACTTCGTGGCGAGCAGCGATGAGTCACAGCCCCGCGCTCCCCGAACACAGCGAGAAAAAAAAATCTTCAGCTCACGTCACAAGGAACTCAGTGACGAAGTGACGTGCCGTGATCAGAAACACGTAGCAGCCAACGCAACGCTAGCGCAACTGCACCGCTAGCACGCCACACCACGCGGACTGTCGACTTATAAAAGTAAAGCCCTGGTCGCCAAGGCTCGTGGCCGTAGTCCGAGCTCAAATTAGAAGCGGCAGTGCGAAACGCACGCCCAAGCCGATTTTCGGCAGGCAAAAACTGCCACCCGAGAGCTCCTTCCCGTGAACGCCGGCGTGCTTCGCGTTGAAAGAATCAGGCGCTCTCACAAGGAAGCCGCATCTACCACTAGCAGAGACACCACCCAGCCTACAGCAGCGGCCCACCGGCACATCCACCACCAGCAACTACACCGCCCAGCCTACAGCAGTCAGCTATCACAACATTGTCCAGCTTACTGCAGCAGCCGTCGAAGCAACATGCGTTTCCTGATATTCGCCATACTGTGAGTTCATTGGATTTTATGCGGTTCGGCTGTTCGAGAGCTATTCTCTCCAACTGTGCAAATAGCACGCTAATCTGCGAAATCCATATTTGTCCCGTTCCTCACACCTCGTTAGGGCGCCGTTCCTCCATAGCGCGCATTACAACACGTCCGCGCGATGACGAAAACGTCCCTCGCCAAGGCGTTCTCAATCCTTTATTTGAGGCTGCACACCGAGCGCAAGAACGATGAGGACACGAGGGCGAGCGACCCGGAGACGCGGAAGCGGATTAAGCCAGTGACGGCCGTCTATCAGAATTTCAACCGTTTCTCCCCGGCATCGCGGCTGCGCCTACGAGCATCGCCCAAATCGCGGAATAACAGCTCCGCATCGTCGCACAGCGGGAAAAGTAGCGGCAATCGGCGACGTTCATCAAAGATCGTGCCGCCTCTCTCGAACTTCGGCAGGGAGCCGCGCCAGACCGAGCGAATAGCATTGTCCGACGAGAACAGCCGGAATACAACATTTGTAGTACCGGCCCCGGTCGTGTGTCGGCAAAAACAGGGGCGATAAAGAAAACCACGGTTTCAGAAAGCTCAGAACTCGCAAAGTTGCATAAGCGGCTGGATCGGCTAATTTTGAGTGCACCGGCTAGCGCGCGCCCGGAGCCGTCGGATATCTGGGGACCCTTAAATGCGCCGTTATCTAGACCGGCGCGAGTAGAGATAGGAGACCGGTGCATCGCCGGGGTTTCAAATCTCCTGAAGATCAAGAACATCGCGAATGTCGATCCGATCGACCCCGGAAGCGGCGGCATATACATTTCCGACAGCGGTGCGAGCGAGCGTTCGCCACGCGGGCGCGCAGTAAATTTCCGACCGTCGCTGCCAAGCGTCGCACCGTCGCCAGCTAACAACCTGCCGCCATCCGACACCCCACCCGCGGCCACGATTCCCCCTATGCAACAAGAGGCGGCCGAGTTTAAGTAGACCCTGGAAATGGCTCTGTCCGGCGTAGAATCCACGGAAGGCGCGGCGCTAAGAGACACTCTGTGTCAGTCGATAAGCGCATGGCAAGCTATGCGACGGGCAACGGCGGCGCATTCAGGCTCACCATCACCATCGCTGATGGTGACGTATAGCAACGCGAACCCGCGCAAAACGAACAGATCGCCTACAATTCCACACCAACCTCTTCAACAACCCCCATCTCCGCCACCTTCACTACCCCCATCGCAAACCCCCCCCCCCCCAAGATCTTGCGGCACCGTATGCAATCCCCAGAAGGGTGAAGGTGACACCATCGGTGGGGATGATCGATCAGAATTTCAATCAGGCTCTGTCGATGATCCCCAATAGTCCGGGAGTCAGGGAGTTCAATAGTAGGATATCGGCCACTTTCTTCTAAATTTAGTTTTATTGTCGAAATATGTTAGTCATAACCTACTGAAAATAACCCTAAGTTTTCGACTTCGGACCTGATCGGGAAGATTGTTATTATTGCAAAATAAACTTAAAAAAAGCATTTTTTTTCAGTTTTTCGCGAATAATTCTTTTGTTACTCATTTTATGCAAAAAAAGGTAGGGGTAAAAGTTCTTCAGAATTGAATTTCCAATAAGAAACATATATTCCCGAATGCGAAGTTAACTTTTTTCATCGTTAAATTGTTAAACAAAAAATTTTTTTTTCGATTTTTGATATTATCACATTTTTTCCAAAAAAAAAACATTATTGACATCGGATAGGCTCTCAAATATGACATTTAGTATATACAACGTAATAATCGGTGTCCGATCTCGATATTTTAAAATGGCGTCTTATTCCAAAATTATTTACCCTAAAATTTCAAATTCATTTCGAAATTGCCCATGGAACGATAACCAGATCAAACCGCCTTTAATCGACAGCTTATGACGTACTTAATAAACAATAAAAAGAACTTGTTAAAAAATTAATATTTAGCAATATTTTTAACAATAAATAGTTTTGATTTTCGACAATTTTAAAGTTAGAGAAACGCAGTAAAATGCATCTTAAAGTACGTAAAAAACCATGAATTTTCATATAAATTTTGTCAAGATCGGACCATTAGGAACCGAGATACGAATTTTTTTTCAATCGATGATTATGCCGAAACTACTTGATATTTTTTGTTGAAATTCAGCACAGTGCTTGCTTAAATGGTACTTTAAATGATGACATATTACCCGATAGCTCTAGATGCCTTAGTTCGTTTAAAACGACTGACGAACAACGCGAATTCAGCGCGCGCGGAAGCGCGACTCTCCGGCCGTGCGGCGCGGTGGTGGAGGGACCGCCGCGCGGCGGTGGAAAGGTTTTGTACACTTTAGTTGTATAACTTCGCATTCGGGAATATATGTTTCTTATTGGAAATTCAATGCTGAAGAACTTTTACCCCTACCTTTTTTGCATAAAATGAGTAGCAAAAGAATTATTCGCGAAAAACTGAAAAAAAAATGCTTTTTTTAAGTTTATTTTGCAATAATAACAATGTTCCCGATCAGGTCCGAAACATATTTCGACAATAAAACTAAGTCTAGAAGAAATTGGCCGACAAAATTACAGGACTCCCGGACTAAAGTTCGATGGAGATGTCGACTCACTGTCGATATTCACCACCGCGGTGCGGGAGGTCCCGCAAGTGTTCGGACCGGAATTCGAGCGTTTTCTGCTGCGCCAAATAGCAAATAAGCTTACTGGGCCAGCGACCCAGGGATTCAGAGCACGCACTGTCAGATACGACTCGGTCGAGACGCTGCTGCGAGAGCTGACCCTGCAGTTCGCGAACATTGGGATCGCGGATCAGCTAAGCGCCTAAATTCGTTCAGTAGCCCAAGGCGCTGGTGAAACGGTCACCAACTACGGCGTGCGCGTAGAAAAGTTATATTATCGATCGACTACGATAATCGACTCCGCACCGGGCCTGTCCGACTTCGATCGAACGTCGCGACGAAGGCAAGCGGACTCCGACGTATTAGAACAGTTTATGTACGGTTTGCGAGCACTGCTGGACCATCTGGTTCGCGCTAACCGCCCGAGCCGATGGAACGACACGTTCACGGCAGCAATCGAGCACGAGGCAAGGCTCGGGGCAAGAATGTCGTCCGCGCCATTGGCCGGCGATCCCAATACGTCAGCTCAAGTAAGAAGAGCAATAGCGGCCGATCTGGTCGCAGGGGGCACCGGCCAGCCACCGGTCCCACCCGAGAACAAAGGGGCGACCGACGGCCAGGACCAGGGCCGGTGTAACAGAGATAAGACCTTTTGCAACTACTGCAACGTGCCGGGCCACACTGTGGTCGACTGCCGCACGCTGATAAGGGACGCCGCGCAAAATAAATTAAGAAATCCGCGCCGCCGTAACGACAACTGGCAACGGAGGCAATAACAACAACAATAGCCGAGGCAACAACAACAACAACAGCAATGGCGGCGGCAGCAATGGCAACGACGGCGGAGTCAACGGCAATGGTAATAATGGCAGAGGAAATTACCACGGCAACAACAGAAGAGTCGGCGGGTTTCGACGGAACAGCAACTGGCATCCCTTGAGCGGGAGATCGCTAGTTTAGAACCCGGCTAAAAAAGATCTCCTGAGCGTCGAATCCCCACAACAGATTCCTACATTACCCTGCACACCGCGACTCCGTTCCAAAAGCTCCGTCTCCCCCGATGCCCCAGAGATCCATCTGCGCGGTAAAAATCAGGCTTGCAACTCAGTGTCATGCAACACGTAAGCGGCACCGTAAGACGAGTTCTGCAATCGGGGAGGAAAGATCGGAAGCCGAGGATGGCTTCGCCTTAAAGCAGGGTGGTGTCACGGACGTAAGGCACCTGCATAGGTGCAACATGACGGGCTAAGTGATAAGAGGAGTCGCGCTTCGATGCATGAAACTGCATCGTAGACGATAGCTCCGTGGTTAGAGCACAGGCCTCTGGCTCTCGAGTTCGCGAGTTCGAGTCCCGTCGTCTACCTTTTTCTTACCCTTTCCTATCCCGTCAAACATTCATACGTTTCATACGTAACAAGGGATATTCTATAGCATTTTTATAATATAGTACAACAAAATTTTGATGGATTATGCTAATATTTCACTGTTTTACCTGCATTTTTTGATGCGTGAAACAAGTCCGTTTGAATGAACTTGTGTTTTTTAATAAATGAGCTGTTATATTTATTTCTCATAGAGAAACCAAGGCCTCTGACATTCTGGGACTTTCACAAGTTATTTTATAATGAGTTAAACTATCTTTTCAAATTTTTGTGGCTTCGATATTAATGATCGATCAAGCTGAAAACTTGATTTTAAGGCTTAAAAGGTTTATACGTAGTAGCAAACATATATATATATGACTTTGCTAATATTTTTCCCTTAAACTAGAGCAAATTTGCTAAAAAAATGTTCTATGTGTTTATCGTTAAAAATGTTTCCCTGAGGAGCTACATAATTAACGAAAATAGGCAAAAAATGCAAAAATTGTTTACTACGCCAACTTTGAGTCTCTGAAACTTAAATGAAAGTGATGGAAAAAATCTGAAAAAATTCAGGGGCACTCAAAGACTAGTAAAGAATGTTTTAAAAATATTTTTGACGGAAGTCAAAAAATGGCACGCTCGATTTGTCAGAGAATCACATATATATATGGGTGCTAATCTGTGAAATCGAGAGGAAATAGATTATCTCTGTGTTACAGAGGGTCAAAGTTGGTTCAAGCAGGTTTTTTTTTGCATTTTTTGCTGATTTTCAGATAACCCGAATTCAATGATCAAGTGGTTATACCTAGTGGTTAGAGCACAGGCCTCTGGCTCTCCGGTCCGCGAGTTCGAGTCCCGTCGTCTACCTTTTTCTTACGCTTTCCTATCCCGTCCAACATTCATACGGTTCATACGTAACAATATATATATATATATATATATATATATATATATATATATATATAAAAACACCATAGACCACCATAAACCATTATATACCATATATAAATTTAATACATTTATCAATGTTAAAAGGTGTAATGAGCTGCAAAAAACGCATAAAGTAATACATATAAATAATAGAAGCGTCTGCGATAGGATCTGTTAAAAATATAACAGACAGTCTTACTAAAGAGTCCAAACAACTGGTCTAAGACGAATCGCAAAATCATTTAATTAATAAATTAATAAATAAATATATAACATTCCATCTCATTCTTTAATGAATTTTTCATAAATGAATTAATAAATTAAAAAATTCTAGTGCTATGGAAAGCAATAAAAAAAAGTTCTTAGAAACCAAGTCGTCAAATGCAAGTAAAATGGGTACTCGGCCTTATAAAAATCATATAAAACCCCATAGACCACCATAAACCGCCATGTACTCCATAAATCGCAATGGCACATTAATCTTCCAAAAAACTCCATAGAACCCCATGGAAAAACATAACTCAGCATATAAAAGAAATAGCTCCATAAGAGTTCTTTAAACTCCTCATAACAGCTGCATAATATCCCATAGACCGCCATAAACTACTGTATACCCCATAACATCACATTAGGCTTCATCCCATTAACCAAATAACCCAAAAAATTCCATAAAAGCCCATAGTAAAACATAACGCACTATATAATACTACAAACCTCATACCACCAGGTACATGCAGCAAAACACTACAACTCCACCGAAACATTTTCCAAAAAAATCTAGTGCTATGAAAAATAAAACAAAAAGAAAATGTCTAAAAAATTTCTCTTTTGACTTTCATAATTTAAATTATGTTGAAATAAGCTTTTTATACATGGCGTTTCACACGCACGCCGGGGTTACCCTGCACCCCCATAAAATTGTCAAAAATGCTACCAATTTTTTCATCCTAGTTTTTGATACCAAATTTTTTCTGCCCATATTTTTATTATTGTATGTTTCAGTGGAGGCACACGAAGGCTTACATAGCTACTACGTCACAAACTGTGCTACGTTCTCACTAAAAGGTCGCAAAAACATGTCGGCCTGCCACGCATTGTTACCCTTGGTGTGCGTTTAACTACTGCCCAAACTACAGATGGTTAGTGGGAAAACCCTTCAGTTAGGGATAGATAGAAGGTGGCACCGCTCAATTATGCTAGTAATTGAAATAAATTAATATTTTGAAACTTTTATCGATGCTCTAAGATAAATTATATTTTTCAATATACTATGAAGTTTTTAAAGTTTATCTAACCTTAAAAGTAAATAGGTAGGAAACTGTAATTTTAAATTATCTACGCATAGCTTCCATATTTTTAAGATGTTCTTGATCGCATTAAGGCTATATGGCCTTGAGAATTGTGGTTATAGTGATAACATTCATATGCTTAAAATTTATAGGTCTGCGGTTTATGGGTTCAGGAGTATAACGGGATGATTGGCTTTGGCGTGACGACCAGGGAAATGTTGTGTAGGTTCCGAGCTTTAGCTACACCTACCGGCGGAAATGCTATCCCAGCGTAGACTCCTGGATGTTCTGAGCGATGCAGAGCGGCAGATCCGCTTTCGCATACAAATGTGTGGTGGGAATCTCACGTCGCACTTTTCCATGCTGATTTTGATACACGCTCCCTTTAGCCACTTGCGCACGACGAGCTATATTCCCCCCACTACCGCAACCCATCAGTCTACTCCCGGCCTCCACCCGGCACACGTCGCACTGCCCCGCTCGACTCGCGAGCGTACTACCCCAGGACAGCCAGCCCAGGAACATTATAGTAAATAAAAAATTTTCCAGCGAACACGACTCTTGCTTCCTCTATCTCCCGCCGCGGCGCTGTACCCACGTAGTTATCAGTCAGTCACGGGCTCTTCAACGAGGTTCGCACTCCCGAGGTAAGCGAACGCTCCGCGCTCGCTCCGATCAGTCGACTCCGAGGAGTCGAGCGGAGAGGATGGCCGGTGAGCTCTCCTGGACGTCTCTCTCTCTCTCCCTGGATCCGCGAGTCTCCGTTCACGGGTCTCGCCACCGAGAACAAAGACCGGTAGAAGTATCCCGGTCTATCCTCGAGACGACGATCCCTCTCTGCGGTCCGTGCCCCGCAATTAAGCGGATTGCCGGCACTCGTCTCGCACAGTCGGCGCGAGGCGATCGAGGAGAGAGGTCGACCGGTGAGTATTCCTGGACACCTCGCTCTTACGAGAGCCCAGAGAGCCACGTGCACCCTGGACGTGCCACGGCCATCCAAGCTTCCAGATCGCGGGAACGCATTCTCCCGCGAGGAGACGGTGACTCCCCAGATCTTCCGAAACGGTCCGGTTGAGGTTGTCCCGGAGAACCCGACTAAGGGACCTGGGGCTCTTCCCCCTCCTCCGAGCAGCGTGCTCATCGCGTCGGGATGCCCGGAACGCGGCCGCGCCACTCGCATCCGATCCGAGCGCCAAAAGCAGCGACACAATCAACGAAGGAAGAGTAAGAGGGAGAAGGCGAGCTCTTCTCTAAGAATACTCGTCCACACGATATTCAACCCCCTCCCCCCCCCGCAATCTCCGTGGCCTGATCCACCTATCGGCGAGGTAGAACTCAGCTTTTGGGGATTCCCCGCCGAGTGGCCGTGTGGGAAGGCACGCCGCCGAATCCTACGACGGAGGACGAAGCCATCGACGAGCCCAGCCGGCCGACTCTCGTTCACATCCCGGCGAGACATCCTCGCGCCGAGAGCTCCGGACATCGGCGTTCTCCAAAAAGATCGCCCGCGGTAACCCCACGGGATCCCCGTGTCTTCAACGCCCTACGCCGCCGTCTGCAAGACGTCCTCCAACGCTCTACGGCCTCGAGGACTGAATATTACGCGCCTGCTGACGCACCCCGGAGTCGAAGCATCAGTCGCGCTAGAGCCGTCCAGCGTCTGCACCAAAGGCTACCACGAGCCCACGCGCTTCTTAAAGCCTTTATAGGCATCCCAAAAATCCGCTCAATCGGCCCTTTTCAGGGCCACCAAAACCTCCAACGTCAGGACCGCCTGTTGAGAGCCTTAGACCGAGATTCCAACAATTTAACTTACATGAAAATCGGAATATGATTTAGAAGATGAAGAATCTCTCGTGAAGATAATGAGTTGTTGACTCGTATATTAGATACATTAAATAATGTACAAAATATTGGCAAACAAAAGTCGCGACGCACAATAGCAGGAAGAATCACGATGACAAAGGCTGACCGAATATTACGTAGCGACGAATATCGACCTCATAATTCATGTTTCACAATCATACTCTTCGTGAGGAAAAGACGAATGCAGATTTAGCATTTATTAGTGAAGAATACACGAATTTTAATTCTAGGGTTACAGGATGTAATGTTCCATTTTTTTATTTGACCTGTTATTGAAAACTGTATGTCTTCTCTGGGTGTGTATATATTATTGCACTTTATTAACTTCACTTGTTCATTGTGTAATGAAGTGGCATCATCTAAGATATATTTTAAAGTTATAATATTTAAATCTACACATTTTGTATTCATGTCAATTTAACAAGACATTATTTAAATTAAAGATTAATTTTCAAACTATCCATAACCTAAGTTTTAATTCTATACGGTTATTTAATTATGTAAATTAATAGTATATTACACAACTAAAAGGGGCGAAAGTTGAATTTTTCAAGCGAGGATTGAGTAATGGGAGTCGAGGACGCCGTAGGCGCCCGAGATGGACCCGACTGCTCAAATCATCATCCGAGTCTGAAAAAGTCATTCGCCCTTTGTTGTGTACCGTGCTTTTTATAATTAGTGCATCGAAGGGCTCTTTTACGCAACAACCAAAGCTCTTGGACATTGGCTTTTACACAACATATTTATGCATGTGTATTATGTGTAAATTTAAAAAATTTTTTAAATTTTGAAATTTTATTATTTATATACATATGGATATGATTTCTTATTTTTATTTATAAATTTTTATCTTAAAAAATTATTTATAAATAGTAGAAAATAAATCTTTTACCTTGTTACAGTATAGATGTTAATTGTAATTTTACATATTTTAAAAAATTATATATCTATACTTACTATGTAAACAATCCGATGTGTGAAGTATTAAATTTCAGCATATTTTTTCCTTTGCCGTAAGAATTCTCAGCTCCCGGGTGATAAAATTAGACCAGACAGGATAGAATATCTTCTAAATGTGTTTCCCCTCAGCTTGAACGGAAGGCTTTTCTGAAAAATATAAATTTTAAATGTTTAGTATTACATAAGTTAATAATATTAGTAATTATAGTGAATTTTACATATTTTCTATACGTAACATTCACTTTTAACTTACCTTAGCCAATTCTGCTCCGCTCAAGTAGTGAAGAAGGGTTTCCTGGAATTCTCCAAAAAATTTCAGATTGATCGGCCCCATAGTTGCTGAGAAATCCTGTGGCAACTGACTCTGAATCATAAAAATACAAAACTGAGTAAAATGCAATTAAAGCATACACATGTAAATCATAGAAATAAACTCAGTAATACTTACGGGTATTCTCTAACACATTTTAATTCTGTTTTTGTACTTAAATACAGGTACGCTAATGCATATTTGATGACCCAGGTGAAGGATATTAATTCATAATGTTACTCGATACTGAAAATAAAATCAAAGTTATCAATACTAATTTATTATCAAAATATTATAATGTTTATAATTATTTTTGCTACTTACCATTAATATATACTGTAAAGGTTCTTGAAAACATACGAAATGAAAATCTTCAAAATTAATATGAAAGTCTAATCAACCCATTTACCTGTAAATAAAAAAACAACACAAAGAACTAAATCTTTATAAATGGAACTACTAATTACTAGTCTACAATACTTATCTGAATTCTTCTTGTAGAAGTTTTTAAACTTTCTATCCACACTGGTGTACAGTAGTAACAGGTTATAAGTAGCAGTAGACAAATACATTACCACATGGTGACTTGAAGAGTGGATCAAGATGCAAACAGCTGTTTCTTAGGGAATTATATTATCGATAAAATAGAACTTAATCTGCTTTATCGTCGCTGTGCGATACAACATATTCGATGACAATTTTAAAACTATTCAATTCTTTTACTGTATCCAAATTTTAATTTTCTTTACTTTATGAGATTGTAGTTTTATGTTGTTTAAAAAAACCAAACTAAGGAAAAAAATTGCGATTTTACGAAAGTTGGTTATTTAGTAGTTTGTTCTAGGTTAATGATTTTTTGAGAAAGAAATTTTTTGCAAAACGAATTTATATTGTATTTTCGATTAATAGTTTTTAATAATTAATAATTTTTTGTTTTTTATCTGTATTTTCGTGGCAATATCTTTTTATGAAAAACAACTTTGACCCCCTTATTCTATGGACCATTAACTATGAAAATAGTAAATAAAAAAAAATCGACATACTGATCATTTTAAGATCTCAGGCATAACCCCTTAAACCTTTCAGGTTACATAGATAAAAGTATTTGAACTGTTGAAAGTATTTGAACCGGAAAACTGTTTGCGCGTAGGGTGGCGCTGCCGGGCACACTGAAACGAGCTGCCTATGACAGTATCGCGCTACTAAGCACAGCATGGTGAGGTGGGGGACACCATGACTGTCTCTGCCGAGCAGTGTGTTTGACGCTGTCCGGCACGAGTTTTTCCGTACCGGGATCGAAAAGCAGTATTATGTCATGCTTATGTACAAAATTCTTAGAATGGATAGCTATGTGAGAGAAAGCTTAGCCATATGGAACTTGCCCGATCTTGAGTTTTTTTATTTACAGATATGTAGTTTATTATGTGTTTATTTTTTTATTTCTAGCACTGGGGGAATAAATCCACATTTATGCCACGGCTATCGGTGGAATAAGTAGTCCATTCTGGCACCGTGCTAACTTTACGGTGCCAGACTGGATTGCTAATTCCACGGATAGCCGTGGCAGTGGATTTATTTTAATCAGTGCTATAAAATCGTACAATACACATGTAATAAGTCGTTCCTCATGGCACAACTTTAACCTCACACGCTACGCTCGTGCGCTTATATACGTCATGCCGTAAAGTATGGCTTATTCCACTAGTATCGTAATGCACTATTTTGTTATTTATGTTCAATATAAATAATATTTACTAATAAATGTTATTTATTGCAATTGTTTGTCAAATGCACTCACTCAATATATTTTAATATTTTTTTAGTAACTATGCGCTGCCCGGCATGGAAAAACTCGTGCCAGGCAGCGTCAAACACACTGCTCGGCAGAGACAGTCATGGTGTCCCCCACCCCACTATGCCGTGCTCAGTAGCACGCTACTGCTTGCCATAGGCAGCTCGTTTCAACGTGCCCGGCAGCGCCACCGTTCGTGCAAACTGTTTTCCGTGTACACTCCTATTATACTTATGTATGTAACCTGAAAGGTTTAAGGGGTTATGCCTGAGTTAAAATGATCAATATGTCGATTTTTTTTTATTTACTATGTTCATAGTTAATGGTCCGTAGAATAAGGTGGTCAAAGTTGTTTTTCATAAAAATATTTTGCTACGAAAATACAGATAAAAAACTAAAAAAAAATTTTACTATTTTTCAAAAAACCATCGATTTTGGATATTTAAATTCGATTACGACTTAATTATTCAACAGGATTTTTCAAACACCTCTAGTACAAGATTTTGATACAGAATTTAATCGAAAATACATTATAAATTCGCAAACTGTTTTCCGTGTACGCTTAACAAAAGTTTTGTGTACTTATAATAAGTTAATAATTGTTATAATTATGTTACTTCAAAACCAAAAGCTGAGTGGAAAAATTTGTACAAAGACAAAAGTACAATAGTAGTGTACGCTTAATCAAAGCTTTATGTATACTTAACCCTATAACTTAATAAGATAATAATTATTATAGTTTTGCTATTTCAATGAGTCTAAATTTGAACTGGATTATCATTAAGTCATCTTCAAAATCCATATCCGAGCTGTAGGCTGTATCTGAAAACTTTAAACAAAACTTACACAAAGTATCATATTTTTGTTAGAACAGAAACATAAATATAAAAAAAATAAATATAAAAAAATAAATATAAATAAATATAAATCTGACTCAATGTAATTGGCATTTTTGATGAACAAATAGAACTAAAGACGGCAAACTGCAACGATAACTCAAAAGAATTGATCCAATGATATGCTTATTTGCCACATAACTCAAAGACTGAACGATTTAATTTCATGGTCTTATAAGAAAAATAAACAAACTTAGCAGACGTTACATAAAAAGCAACTTATAGAAACGGTCTAAGTGACTCACTTGAAGTGCACGGTGTAAATTAAAATTAAAGAACATTGTACATATTCCATTCCATCCTATCCTTCGAGGTTATACACATGTAGCTTGCTTCTATCGAGCGATAGAGTCTTTCATAAATCGAAAAATTATGAAAAAATAAAAAAATATTTAAACAAAGAATAAGTTAAGTGCGACGATGGCTCAATCAGTAAAGTATCGAGCTAGAAGTCCAGAGATCCTGGATTCAAGCCTGAATCTTGAGGATTTTGGGGACACCTCTTTCTTTAAATAAGTGTCTATGCATCTAAACTTCAGTGATTCGGATTCCACTATGTATAATGTATATATTTCCATTAAACATAAAATCGTAGATCCTCACTACTCTGCGCGAGTACTTAAAAATAGTGGACTTATATAATTTTTTACTTAAAGGTAAGAAACTTTATAAGGCTGTCTTGTGCGTGGGTGGACAGGTGTGTAGAAGATTATGAGTTAGAAATTTTTACCACTTTCAGTTAGATTTTATTGTATGAATAATCGAAGAAACAACGAAATTGTCAAAAATTAAAAAAAATCTGAGCCAAAAATTTCCTAGACCATTACACAGCTTTCTTTTTGAAAACGCAAAAAACAAATTTATTGAAGCAATATAAAAAATTCGGGCATACTTACAGGCTTTTAAATAACATTTTAAAAATGTTTTTTAGATGACTCAAGAAATTGATCTCACAAAATCACCCATATATTGATTTAATGCAAATTTCCGTTTCTAACTTTGAAATGAAGAGTTGTTTTAGATTTTTTAATTTCCATAACGTCGTTTTAGCATAACCTAAATATATCCTCTAACATGTATTGCAATTACATTTCTTTCAGTAAAACTTGGATGCAAACATCCTGATCCTGTTGTAGAAACTGCGTCTTTATCAAGTGTTGAACCAGCTGACGTTTGGTATAAGATTTCCATACCTGAGGAAACTATAAGATCGGGTGCTTTATCTGCACTTCAACTGGAATCAATCACATATGCTTCACAGCAACATGAGCACCTACTTCCAGATAATTCAAGAGCTGGATTTTTAATAGGTGATGGTGCTGGTGTTGGCAAAGGCCGAACTATAGCAGGGATTATATTTGAAAATTATTTAAAAGGTCGAAAGCGATCTATTTGGATATCGGTATCTAATGATTTAAAATATGATGCTGAGCGTGATCTGAAGGACATAGGGGCGTCAAAAATTGAGGTATATACAATTATTTAAGATTTTATTTAAACAAAATTATTATCTTCTATACTATATTGATAATTTATATTTACTGAAAAAGAGGGAACGGTGTTGGCTGTGTGGTTAGCGTGCTAGGCTCACAGAAAACACCGTTCTAGTGGTCGAGTTTTGATTCCCGGTGAACGCAAAGCTCGGATTTTTGTGAGTTGATTTTTTCACCAGGAAAAGAACCGGAACCTCGTCTGTCTCGGGCGAGGTTTTCCCTGAAATTTTCCTTCAGTTTAATTTCAGGTTTGCACGCAAAAACTTGGGCGGAATTCCGAGACATTGTTAGGAATATTATATTTATTTCTCACAGAGAAACCAAGGCCTCTGACATTCTGGGACTGTCACAAGTTCTTTTATAGTGAGTTAAACTATCTTTTCAAATTTTTGTGGCTTCGATATTGATGGTCGATCAAGCTGAAAACTTGATTTTAAGGCTTAAAAGGTTTATACGTAGAAGCAAACATATATATATATATATATATGACTTTGCTAATATTTGTCCATTTGTCAGAGAATCATATATATATATATGAGATTCTCTGACAAATCGAGCGCGCCATTTTTTGACTTTCGCCAAAAATATTTTTAAAGCATTCTTTACTAGTCTATGAGTGCCTCTGAATTTTTTCAGATTTTTTCCATCACTTTCATTTAAGTTACAGAGGCTCAAAGTTGGCATAGTAAGCAATTTTTGCATTTTTTGCCTATTTTCGTTAATTTGTAGCTCCTCAGGGAAATATTTTTAATGATAAACACATAGAACATTTTTTTTAGCAAATTTGCTCTAATTTAAGGGAAAAATATTAGCAAAGTCATATATATATGTTTCCTTCTACGTATAAACCTTTTAAGCCTTAAAATCAAGTTTTCAGCTTGATCGACCATCAATATCGAAGCCACAAAAAATTGAAAAGATAGTTTAACTCACTATAAAAGAACTTATGAAAGTCCCAGAATGTCAGAGGCCTTGGTTTCTCTGTGAGAAATAAATATAACAGCTTATTTCTTAAAAAACACAAGTTTATTCAAAAGGACTTGTTTGACGCATCAAAAAATTTAGGTAAAACAGTGAAATATTAGCATAATCCATCGAAATTTTGTTGTACTATATTATAAAAATGCTATAGAGTATCCCTATATAATCGGTTTTAACATTTATAATAATGAAAATAAACTAAACAAGATTTTATACTTTGAAAAGCGCACCCGGGTGTCATATACTCTATATGTAATAGTTTCAAGGATATTTGACTGACATAAAAGTCAATAAACAATTAATTATAATCAATACATTCATACTCATGATTGATTTTTATTTAGTTTTATTTAAAAACAAATTTTAAAAAGCATTTTTTAAGAGAGAGCAAATTAAGCTCTAGCAGAAGGGACTATCTCTCCATCTCTCTCTAATAAATGCATAAATGTTGTAAATTTAAACTTTAGACCAAATTAAAAAAATTTTAGGAAAGATTGACGGTAAAATAAGTAGATGAGAATATTCTATGGGATCTACCGATCAAAACAGAGTAGGTGAGAAAAGCCCAAAAACATTCATTAGATGTGAAAATAATGTTGTAAAAGATAAACATACAACAACGGGAAAAAGTTTGTGTCTTCCGGTAAGGAAATCTTTTTTATGAAAACGCCTATAGAACTGAGACTTTACATCTGAGTTAAAGAACTTAACGACGAATACGCACATATGATTATGTTATACATTATTTTGTTTATATTGAAAGTTTATAACGTTACAAGCGATAAAATGTAGCTCGCTGCCGTTCCAGCTGCTCTCGATTCTTCGCGCATGCGCGTAACCCGCTTAGCTCGCCTCGGGCTTCGAGCTACATTTTTTCACTTGTAACATTATAAACTCTGAATATAAACAAAATAATGTATAACATATTCATATGTGCGTATTCGTCGTTAAGTTCTTTTTTTTTATTTCTTTATTTACCGTCGCATCCCCCTTATTGGGTATTAGCGACTCATACAAAATTTACATATATTTATATACATATAATATTCTTAATAGTTTGTGAAGTCGTTACATTTTTATGGTTTGTTACATATTGTTTTATACATACTTCTTGTGATTAAATATATACATATTTGTTACATATTTATTATATACGTCGATACATATTAGCTTAATATACATTTATTACATATAACAAAATATATATTTATTATTAATATTATTGTTTGGGAGAGGAATTGGGTGGATCAAAGGTTTACAGTTGATTGCGCATGTTAATGGAGTCTATGTATTCTATTGTTTTTTTGCATTGGTAGGCGTTTTTGAGTTGTTCTTCTATTTTATCTGGTAAGTTGACTTTCCTTCTTTCGTTGGAGTATTTTGGACATTCATTTAGAATATGATTTATGGTGATTTTTTTTTTGCAACAGTCGCATCTATTTGGTTTTTCTCTAGTTAGCAAATATTGGTGTGTGATTTTATTGTGACCTATGCGTAGTCTATTTATTAAAACTTGATCTTGTCTAGTGAACTTCAGAGCTGGATTTGGTTCTGTAGTATTTTGTCTTATTTGGTGAATGTGACTTCCTTGGCTTTTTTTGATCCATATGTTATTCCATTCCTCTTTGATTTTGTCATTGGTAAATTTTCGGAATTCTTTTTGCGTCATTTTGTACTTTGTTGGGATATATCTTAGTTTGCATACTTCATTGGCTGATTCAATCATTGTTTTGTCTGTTTCTGGATCTGTTTGGGAATATCGTATAGTTATATTTTGTGTGTTTTTTATTTTTCTGATTTCTGTTAGTATTGCTGAACTCTCGAATTTTTCGGTTTTGATCTATTTTACTAGGTTGTAGCAGTCTATGGTAACCAGCTACTGTTTATTTTCTTTTGTTACATTTTTTATTATTTCATTGATAAGTAATAACAGACAAGTTTCATATTTTAAGAATACAGGAAATTTGAGGAGAATCAGTTCTTTTTCATTTAGCCTTGCGGCAGTTCCTATTGTATTTTCAGTCTTGGATATATGTGTCGGTATATGTTGGTATTGCGAGTGATGCTCTGTAGCCTCTGTAGGTTGAAGGATTTGTTCTTCTGGTGGGTTGTTTGTATTAAGAGTCCAAAACGGTTTTGTTGATTGCTCGTATGTGAATAGCTTTAGTCTTTTGATATTGTAACTTTTTAAATATATTTTTACTCTTGGGGGGAATGCATGTAGTTTTTCTTTTCTTTTCTTTTTCTGCGGTATTTCGTTGTTTTCGATTTTATGTTTTAATTTGGAATATATTTGATTTTTTGGATGGCTGAGAACTCTCGCTGCATAATTCAGTGTTAATTTTTTGCGTCTTAGATCTAGAGGTATACTATTGTTATCACTTAATATACTGTTCGTTGGACTTGTGACGCATGCTTGTGTTGAGTATTGAGTTTAATTTGTTGAGTGTGCTTTATTTTGCTGAGCTGTACGCTGTGCTGCCATAGTCAATTTTGGATTGAATCAGGGCTTTATACGTGTTGCATATAACTTCTTGATTGGCGCCCCAGTTTTTAGCTGCAAGAGTTTTGATTAGGTTCAATCTCAAAAGGCAGTCTTTTTTAAGGTTCTCGATGTGTAGTTTCCATGTTAGTTTAGAATCGAAAGTTAAACCTAGGATTTTAATTTCTTCGACAGTCCTTATAGTGGTGTTTCCTATAGTGAGTTTTGTAGTCCGCTTTTTAAATTTATTTCTGCTAAAGATTATGGCTTGTGTTTTAGTTTTGGAGAATTTGAATCCTGTTGTTGATGCGAATTGTTGTAGTTTATTTAGTGTTTGTTGCATTATTGTTTCGTTAGTAGAGTTGTTTTTTCCTCGAATAAACAGTGTAATGTCGTCTGCGAACATCGTGTATTGTACTGGGGCTTCTATATATGAGTTTATGTTATTAATTGCCAATAGGAATAATGTTACGCTGATTACGGAGCCCTGTGGTACGCCATTATCAATTTGAAATTCGTTTGAGAGCTTGTTTTTTACTCGTACTTTTATATTTCGCTTGCTTAAGAAATTTTTGATAAAATACTACATATTTCCTGTAATATTGTGTTGTGTTAAGATTTGAAGGATCCTCAATTCGCGGCGACGCGGGCGAGAGGTACTTGGAAGGCTGCGTAGGTGCGTATCGGAGGGCCGACGACAATGCACTGGCGAGCAGTGCTGGAGCGAAGTAACTATTGCGCTCTGGAATGCAATCGGCGAAGAGCGATCGAGCGTCACCACCGGATGTACCAGGAATTCAAAGGGCGATAAAGACGCGCTTACGCGAGAGATTAGCTGCACGTGCAGCGGTGCACGGAGCGCGACGCACAGCGCATAACAGACGCTAAATTAATAATAGAAAAGCGACCAAACTGCGTGTCCTATTGAAAGGACACGTCTAGGTTAAGATACAATAGGTTAAGCAAATATCATTAAGGAAATGTATAACAAAATATATGTATGCATAGAATAATATTGTATTCGCTCTATGTAATATCGTTTTGTACTATTTTTTCATTTTATATCTAGGTGATGGGACCGCTAGTGATGTATTAATATTAATAAAAATGTAACGAATGCGCTTACATGCGCAATACACAATAATAACAATAAAAAAAAACAAACATATACTGGCCTGCTCTGGCAAACATTGTAAGGCAGCAGCGGTTGCCGAGAAGGGACACATACACACTCACACACACGCACACATGTATACTGACAATAAACAAAAAAATACAGCGCGAAATACGCGCGCGAGCAGCGCAGCTCGCTGGCATCTCATAAGAAGGGACACACACGCACTCACACATACGCACACACGCATACTAACAGTAGACAAAAAAATACAGCGCGAAATACGCGCGCGAGCCGCACAGCTCGCTGGCATCTCATAGAAGGGATACTCATACACACACACACACATACAGTCATCCTACACGCTTCGGCTGAGCGCCTACCCGCCAAGCCCGTTTTTTGGGGTGCGAGGACGCGGCCCATCGCGACGCTGGACGTGTCACGTACGAGCTTTGGGCTCAGGTGACCGTCCGGCGGTGCTGATGAGGCACTTCGCGCGGGAGCGCGAAGCCGGAGCGTTCTCACGCACAAAGTGCAAGCTTGCACTTTGTGCTAGGGATTGCAGCCTCCGACCGGCGCATCGGAGGCATCGCAGGCAGAACTCCGGCGACCGCAGAACAGAGCAGAGCTCTGCTAATCCACTAATAAAGCATTGTAGTCACTCGAACTTGGATCATTCACTCCAAGCACCTACCCTCACACGTAACAACGCCACAAGGGATTTTCATTGATTTGCAGCTATTTTGGCATATATAATTATTTGTAGGAATGGACTAGAAAAAAAAATTGAGAAATTCTGGGCTTTGGCACATGTTTTGGTATTGTTTTAAGGTACTTTTTCACATATTTTGGGTTTCGATCCCAGCGAGCGAACCTTTTAAAAACTTGATTTTAAACATTAAATCATTCGTAGGATGGTTATAACCTATAGATATAACTTTAAAAGTATTTTTTTTTTTTTTTGAAAAATTGAGAAAATTTCAAGACATAAATATTGTATGTCCCAATAGAAAATGCTTCCCTGAGGAGCTACGAATTTTTGAAAAATAGCAAAAAATGAAAAAAAACTGTTTTTACCAACTTTGACCCCCTGTCACTCTAAGATAATCAATGCAAAAAATCCAGACTCCAGAACAAATTCTCAGAGTTATAGCTATATCTATTTTTCGGCCGGTCGCTCTCACAGAGAATCACCCATATATTTTATTGATGAGAGATTTAGATTTTCCAAGTTGAAGTGTATAAACACATAAAGTCTTGTCAGGAGATTAGAAGGGCTATGGAGAGTTTGAAAACCTTTAATTTGGATGATAGAGCAAACACTTTGAATTTTGGCTACATAAGGGTTATGGAGGGTTTGAAAATTATTTTATAATTTAAATGAAGAACCAATCTTATACTTGCCAACCTTTTACCTTGAAAAGGTTTTTTTTTGGGCGGTGGGGGATTCACTACAATTTCTCATTGTCATCATGTGCATAACTAATTATTATAATTTGATATTTTTTAGAAATCTGTTCCACTTATTTTATAAGCACACTTACAAGGAATAGTTTGCACTTCAGTAGGCTTTAAAACATGGACCGGTTTCTTCAGAAAGTCGCGGCAAGTGTATAAATACACTAAAAATCATGATTGTTGGTAAGTAAATGCTTCCAATTATTTTCTAAATTATATTAAATACAGTGAATGCATATTTTTATGCATAAAATTAGTGTATAATACTTATATTTTAAGGGAAAAATATAGTTTGTCGAGTACGAATACATGTATATTTTTTGCAAGCACTAATTTTTTTATTTTTTTCAGGTTTTAACCCTGTCATAACCCGTTACGGTAGATTGGGCGCGACGGGCCGTATCATGAAGAGGCCCAGTATGCAAAATATAATTATTTCTTTTCAAATCCGAGTACTCATATTAAAATCGTTTAGTGTTGACTACAAAATACTTTTGTATACATAAACATGACAATACACAGAAATAAATAACAAAATTCTACAAACAATGTTCGCACTCTTTATTAGTTCCGACTTATGAGCCGTCCCTGAATGCGTATGTATTGCTAGGAATCTAGTTTTTTGTAAGATACAAATCAAGCTTTCTCTTGCATTTGATCGGGAAGCAATATATTTATTTATTTGCAATTTTGCCTTTATTCAGTTTATATGAGTTTATTTGTGCGTTCAAGTGTCTCGATTGAAATTTTTCCATAGGAGCCTATGTAAAAGTACAAATGTTCCTCTCTTATATCATCGTTAACTAAATCTTTTTGAAATCTTTGAAAATGTTGGAATTTTGTCGGTTTCGAAGGTATCTTCAGTTTTTTTTTCAAAAGTCAACGAAAGAACGTTTCAAAAGTCTCGAAGCTATGCGTCGATAATTTAAAATTACAATTTCCTCTGTAAATATTATTCTTTTAAAGTTAGGCGAATTTCGTTATCGTAATGGTATATAAAAAAACTTAATTTATCTTCGAGCATCGATATGTTTCAAAATATTAATTTATTTTAACTATTAGCATAAACGAGCTAAACGGTTTTTTTTGTATTCTGCTACTACCAACGGTAACAATGCATAGCAAGACAACATGTGTTCACCACCTTTTACTGAGAATGTAGCACAGCTTATGAACGTAGCGATGTAGTTGCTACCTGCGTGTATCTCCAGTAAATGGAGCGATGTTGAAAGTCTGTATAGAAAAAAAGTTAGCATCAATAACTATGGTGAAAAAATGGGCAGTGTTACCGAAAATTTTATGTGGATGAACTTTGATTTCAGGGAGTGAGCGTGAGTAACACATATGCATAAAATTCTGCATTGAAATAATTAAAAATTTGCAAAATAAATACTGTATGCACAGATATGTGAGACTACAGAAAAGGCTTATTCTTGGCTAGAGCGTTGTAATGTCCTCAATGTGATCCATCACACCCAATCCTCCATAAAAAAAGTTTTCCTTAAAATTTTTCAATTTCTTTGATTTTTGTTTTCATGCATCTTTGTATAAACTATTAATCGCGTTTAAATTTTATTGATAATCGCAAAACTTAAATCGTGAAACTCGGATGCTTTCACATCAATGAATTTTGAAAACGCAAAACCAACGTGAGACGTTCTTTGTAGTAAGTGTACTATAAAGAACCAGTCATCAGATTTACACGATTTAAGTTTGGTATTATCAGTAAACCTTAGACACAATTAATATTTGACTTATAGGCCAAGCAATAACGATTATATTTGTACATGAAAAATTACTGGTAGGTAAGGATACCTATCGATATGTAATGAAGTATAGACAATGAGAAACCAGTTTTGGTTAAAAAATTTTCTAGAGCTAATTTCATTAATAATAATAACTGCAAAAAAAGTTTTTTTGTTTTTTGTTTCTAACTGAAATGTAATACGTGGTGTTGGATAATGTTGTGTTAATTTGTTTGGTTTAGACTTGGGATTATTTGTTTATTAGTGTTTTTTCTTTGTTTTTGTCATTTTATTGATTTTATTTACCTTTGCTTTTGATTAGGAATGTAATAATTAGTATTAGGAGCTGTAGGTATATTCTGCCATAAATAAAGTTGGTTGTGGTATTATTTTGTCTTTTATATTGCGAAATTTTGTTTAATTCGGATAATCTTTTGTAAAAGAGTTTTTGATTATACGATGGGTAATTAGTTCTTGGAGTATTGTATAACCCCTCCCCCCCCCCCCAAATAAACCTTTTAAAGGTAAAAGGCTGGCAAGTATAAGGTCGTTTCTTCCTGTAAGAATTGAAGATTAATTTTATAACTTTCGATAACCTTAATGTCACAAAAATTCTAAGAGTTTACTCTATCTATACGGTTATTTCATTGTTTTAATCAAAGTTCATTCTCGAATTCTCGATTTCCAACCTTTATATGGTAAAAATTTAAATCTATCTGTCTATAAAAATATTAACGCGTAAATATCTTCACGTTAAGGGTCTGTTGGTCAGACTACCATTTCTTAAAGTTACTTCTCCTGTACCTTCGATATTACATAAATTTCAATTTTAATTTTAACAAAAGAAAGTTATGATATGAATAAATAAATTGGCAAGTTCTTTTATAAAAAGCAATCGACTTGAAATAAATAAAGAAGCGTTTAAAAGGGGGATGATTATAAATATATGTGTAGTTATGTAAACACTTGACCAAATTGCAGCATGTGAAAAGGTGGATAGCTTGTGAAAAGGTACAATTAAAACTTTGAATAATTACGACTGCTGCAACGTTCTGCGCATTCTAGCTGACGTTTGGTGACCGATCACGATGACGCCGTATTTACCATGGGATTTTAGGCCACCATTCTTTCAGTAAATTGGGCGTTGCGTGATGGGTCACAAACATGCGCAGAACGTAGCGCCAATATGTTATTATTCAAAGTTTCAATTTAACCCTATGGTATATGTAATAGAATGCCATAATGATCTTACATGACATTATCACATGACAAATGTGCCCATAGTATGTGGTTAGATCATGTTTGTCTAAAATTATTATGTAGTTTAACACGATTGTTTCACATTATGAACACTTTTTCTTTTATTTATGGAAGCAACGAGCGGATGTACAATCTACTCTACTTAGTAATTCAGTAAATGTGTTACTTTCCTTATTTCAATAAAAATCTATGTCTAGGATGATTATATACAATTATATATGAGATTTAAATTCTGTTGATTTACATACATTTAAAAAAAAACAGGAACTAATTCTATTATGTAGAACGCAATTTTTTTTACGGAAAAATTAACCACATGTTATGGGCACATTTGTCATGTGATAATGTCATGTAAGAACATCATGCCATTCTATTACATGTACCATAGGCTAAATTGAAACTTTGAATAATAACATATTGGCGCTACGTTCTGCGCATGTTTGTGACCCATCACGCAACGCCCAATTTACCGGAAGAATGGTGGCCTAATCTCTCATGGTAAATACGGCGTCATCGTGATCGGTCACCAAACATCAGCTAGAATGTGCAGAACGTGGCAGCAGTCGCAATTATTCAAAGTTTTAATTGTACCCGACTGTATCTTTTCACATGCTGCAATTTGGTCAAGTGTTTACATAAATACATATATATTTATAATCATCCCCTTTTTAAACGCTTCTTTATTTATTTCAAGTCGATTGCTTTTTATAAAAGATCTTGCAAATTTATTTATTCATATCATAACTTACTTTTGTTAAAATTAAAATGAAATTTATGTAAAATCGAAGGTATAGGAGATGTAACATTAAAGAAATGGTAGTCTGAGCAACAGACCCTTAATGTGAAGATGTTTACGCGTTAATATTTTCATAGACAGATAGATTTAAATTTTTACCATATAAAGGTTGGAAATCGAGAGTTCGAAAATGAACTTTCATTAAATCAATGAAATAACCGTATAGATAGAGTAAACGCTTAAAATTTTTCTGACATTAAGGTTATCAAAAGTTATAAAATTAATCTTCAATTCTCATAGGAAGAAACGACCTTATACTGGCCAGCCTTTTACCTTTAAAAGGTTTATTTGGGGGGAGGGAAGATTTCACTACTTTTAAATGGTATATAATACGTAAATTACAATGAATCATTAACATCAACTAAATAAGTTATAAATTTAAAAACTTATTGTACATATGCTTATGTATTATTGCAATAATAATTATTTTTTCGACACCGTCTGTACAGCAAATAGTTATTTTTGGATCATTATTATTCAAAAAAGAAATATCTAATGCGTAGTATGAGTTTTAGGAGTTTTTAACGCGATTTATATAATATAGTTTATGATAAACTTGGAGATCCACGCGATAGTTATAAACTAGCAGAAACCGACAGTTGACTAATACTTCATACAGAGATGAGTGGGGAGATGCGCAACGCTGTAGTCGTCGGCGCAGCGATTTTGAAGGCAGTTGAGCCGGCTCTCAAGTTGTGACGTACCATATAGTGCGAAACAAAATTCAAAGCAATGTGGAAATCCTTTACTAAAAAAAAGGTGAAAACTTCCTCACTTCCGAGACAGTAGCTGACAAAGCCGCATAAACAATAGCTGTGTCACTCGGCCTCTCTCTTCCCCCGCTGTTGACTAGCCGGGGGAAAGGATTATCGAGATGTACACAAATCATATCTGCTCCAATATGTAAGTTTCAAAAATATCGCTTCTGTATGTATTCTGTTCTTCTGAAATTTGTATGTTTATTGTTATGTAATAAAATTTGACAGTTTCCTGATGAGGGCGACAATGATCGCCGAAGCGTCGTTTTTTAAGAAAGGGATTTGGTTTTCTTAAACCCTTTCATAACCACTGCCTCGGAGAGATCGATATAAGTCAACAAAAGAATATTAATAAAATCATATTTGATAGTGTAAACACACTTATCGAAATACATTTCATATCACTCAGTGTTCCTAGAAAGAAAAACACATTAGTATTATATATGAGAACGAATTGATTTATTCATATGAACAGTTTTTGGTTTCCCATTATAGTTTATAACTACGTTACTTTTTTCATTTAGTTTTAAGACCTCAGAAGGCCCTAAATTATGATTTTTTTCTAATTTTCCAGGTTTTGGCTCTTTTATTAACCAAACTATCTCTCCAATTTTTAATTCCATTGGATTTACATATCGATCGTAATATTCTTTCGATTTAATCTTAGAATTAATCAAATTTTCTTGAGCAATCTCTGCTACTTCATTTAATTTTGTAAGAAGATTTTCGAAATATCCATTAAAAATGGTAGTTGCTCAGACTTTTTTAATGGTTCACTAGATGGAAGTCTAGCAATATAACTAAAAACTAATTCATACGGCGTGAATTTATGACTAGTATGAACACTTGTATTATAATGAAATTGTGCAAATTCAAGTAATTCATCCCTTTCAATTTTCTTTGAAGCAAAATTTTTTAAAAACTCGCAAAGAGGATGATGTGCTCTTTCTAATGAGCCGTTCGATTGAGGCAAAAACACCGTTGTTTCAATCATTGTAAATTTAAATCTTTTAGCTAATTGTTTCAACAATTTATTAGTTAAATTTGTTCCTTTTCTTTATAAAGGCATCAGCTACAGATTCTACAGTTTGATCAGACAGTGCTACAGTAATTACAAATTTACTGAGTTGATCTTGAATGGATAATATATATTTATTGTTGTTTTTTGTAACATTAAAAGGCCCTACGATATCCATCGCAATTTTGTCGAACGATCGCAAAGGTGTATCCGAAATCACCATTGACTGCTTTATTTTTTTTTTTTTTTAGTTTATTTCTTTGACACTCCTCACATTCTTTTTTTAATATCTGCCTTTAAATTCTCCCAATAATATTTATCTTTAATTCTGTAATACGTTCTATTGACACCATAATGTCCCCCTATTTTAGTATTATGTAACATTTCAAAAATTTCATCCCTTTTATCAATTCCTACATATACTATATTATTTAAACAAACTACAACTTTAATATCTGTATATTAAAAAATATCCGCTAGAATTTATTCAATTTCCTCCCCATTTATATTCGTTATTTTTAACTCTTTAGATATACTAAATATTGTATATTTTTTCTGTAAAAATATGCTCTTCAATAATTAAAATAATTTGATCAAATTTACCTTAACTTTTACAGCAGATTCAGCTGTATTTAAACATAATACAAAAATTTAATTTTTGCCTCTTTTTAGTATTTCCATCTCTCCATTACTTAAATTTTTATCATAAGAAATATTAGCTTTTTTTAATAGATTTCCCGTATTACTTTCTAATGCTTCTCCTGTATTATTAATTATATGAATAATGTTATCGTTTCGAAATTGAATCGAGTTTTTAGAATATACCACGTTCTTTGTACTGTCTTGTCTATTCGTGTCCGTCTTAGCGATTTCTTTTACATTTTTATTCTTGACTTTTTTACGTTTTCTAATGTGCAGTTTTTTCATGTTAACTTTCGCTCTTTGTTCATTTAAAATTTTTATTTTATCTTCATTACTCAATATTATACTATTTTGGCCTTCTTCGCGTCTTTTTTGTGATCTAGTAATTACACACACATTATTTTCTACAATCGGATTCCTGGACAAAGCATCTGCATTCTTATTTTGTTTACCTGCTTTATAAATAATTTCATAGTCTATAACGGGGCGGCTATGTGCGTTATAATCGGGGAGTCGTCTCCCCGTTTCCACCCGGAGGACTAGCTCGGGGTAGCAGCGTGAGGTCCGTAGCTGTAGGGTAGCCGGAGGCGTGCGGAAAATAACGACGCTTTGAATAAAAGGGAAAAGATCAAGCATGTCTATTGCAACAAGAATTGTACAAGCGCGCTCACGGGCACGTAAAGGAACAGGGAGCGAACGCGAGAAGCCCTGACGATGGCCGGTGATAGCGGTACGCAGAGAGAGAGAGCTGGCACTTACAGAGCTGTATACACAAGAGTCGACGGCGCAATGTAGACCGAAGTTCAAGCGACGGGGCGACGGCGCAGCGGGGCGGTAGTGGCCACTCGGCGAGGCGCAAGCATCAGAAGCGTCGAAGAAAGGGGCCAAGGATCGGCACAGCGCGTCGTCGTCAGCTCGGACAGCTGTGGCAGCAAGATTCCCTCTAACGGACACGGGCGTAGGGAAGATCGTCGGCAAGCCGGGCTTCGGCGTTAGTATTCTGCTGAATGTCACTCGCGGGGCTCCGGACGGTGAAAATCGTGCGCGTGGTGCTCAATGCGAGTGCTCGTGGCTAGGCCCGAATCTCATCTACCGCGATCGCGCGGTTCGCGGTCGCGTGCCAGTAGTGCTCCCTCTTCCCCCACTACTCACCTATTCGGCGATCCTCCGGGCTGCTCGCAGCTGATCCTGTAACAAGGTTATAGTTTGTTATACACATGTTTCGAGCTGGAGAACATGCTGGGCATGACGGTTGCAAATCGTCATAAGTCATAATCCGCTAATTTTAACCGCCATCTTTGCACTCTTTTATTATTATCCGCGCTTTTTAGGTATAATAATGATTTATGATCTGTTACAATAAAAAATTTATTACAGTATATATATTTTTTAAATGATTTTATAGCATACATAATTCCTAGCGCTTCTTTTTCGTACGTTGCATATTTTAACTCTGCCGCATTTAAAACTCTCGATGCATAGCCTTATTGATCTATCCTGCCCTATTTTACCTTGAGAAATCACACAACCTAGAGCATAATTGCTCGCATCACTCTTTATAATAAAAGGTTTATCAAATTGTGGATATTGTAAAACAGGCGCTTCGCATAAAAGATTTCTCAATTTGTCAAAAGCATTCTGTTGCTCGGTAGCCCAAACGAACGGTCTCTCATGTTCCAATAATATCCTTAAAGGCTTTGCAACCTGTGCACGATTTTTAATAAACCTTTTATAATAATTAACCAACCCTAAAAACTGCTGTGCACCTGTTACATTTTTAGGAATCGGAATTTTTTTCACCGCTTCAATTTTCTTTTCATCCGGTCTTAATCCTTCATTACTTAAAAGCAGCCGTCCAAAATTAAAGTCTTCATCTATTCTGAAGCGCATTGCGTCGTTTCATGAGTAGAGAAACAACGTGCATTGCGTCACGATTATCTTCATTTTCATTGCTGAACATATACAATGCACTAAGTCATTGTATATTGAAGTGACTATTAGAATAAATTTATTCGCCCGGTATCACGGACCATCTCAAATTTAAATAATTTATTAGTCAATTTTTTTTATCTCTCGCCTCTTTTCTTTCTCCTTTGCGCAGAGGCGGAGGCGTTTCATACATAAGTGAATTTTTTCAAAACATCAATATGTCGAATAACACAGAGGAACTGGATGGATCCACTGCACAAAACCTATCAGCAGCGAACATCGCGCTGATCAAGTCTCTCAGCGATTCCTTCGCTTACATGAATTGTATAACGACGATAACTTCGTTTTATGGTAAACAACCTCAGTTACAAGTCTACATTCAAGATATTCGAAATGTCAATCAACGGGCACCACCAGGAGTAGAAAAATAGTTCATGAATACTGAGCTATATAAACTAACAGGAGCAGCCAAAAAGAGTTTAAATAATAAAAAACTTGAAAACATCAATTACCTTATCGCTCATCTCAAACAGCGATTTGGACCTGGACGCGATTTCAGTTATTATGACACTAAAATATTAAATCTAAGGATCAGATATAGTTAGCGACTTTTACGACGAGTTGAACGTCTTTCTAAATAGCGCCGAAAAAGCTTTGCAAGGGCAAGAAGGTGAAAATTGTCATGAATCAATGATAATACCAACCAAAAGAAGAGCAAAAGACATATTTATTAAAGGACTACCTCCATGGCTCTCAGTGAAAAGCTTTGCAAGAAACCTATAAAGAAGCAGTAACCATTGAATTGTGGATGGAAGTCAAAATGATTCGTGAACCTTTTTAATTTCATCGGTTGCATAGAAGAAGAAAATGAGAAAAATGAAGAACCTCAACAAGAAGATAACGTTGACAAACACATAGCCTATATCAACGTCATGGTCAACCAATAATGGTATTATGCCTATCAACAAGCAAACACAAACCAGCAACAGAATAATTCGCAACAGCAAAACAACCAAAATGCAAATAAAAACCCTAACTATAAAGCCAAAAATTACAATTCAAACTATAACAAAAATACATAAAATGCGCAAGGCAATAATGCGCAAGGCAATAATTGGGCAGTATGGAACAGTCAAGACAACGGAGGCTATCCGAAAGTTCTGTTCAATCCATTGATAGCGCAAATCTTTGGACACAATGTAACAAAATCAGACCAAAAAAACTAGCAAATGCAACAGAATTGGCGTAAAAACACCAACCAGCAAAACAATTTAGACTACCAAATGGCTCGTCAAACTCTCCATGCAACTCTCCGATCTGGATTATATCCAAAAAGTCAAAAAACAAAGGTAACCCAAGATGGCGTATGGTCATAGACTTCAGAAAACTAAATAAGAAGACCAGAAGAGATGAATATCCACTGCCAAAAATCACGGACATCATGGACCAACTACGAGCAGCCATCTATTTCTCAATCTTCAACCTAGAAAGCGGATACCAACATATCCCAATGGCCCCTTTAGACTGCTAAAAAATAGCATTCTCAACCATCAATTGACTCTACGAATACGCCACAATACCGGAAAACTTATGCAATGTAACAGAAACATTCCAAAGTCTCATTTAGAAGGTCCTAGGATGTTTACTGAACCTAGAAATGTTAGTCTACCTAGACGTCACAATGATCTACAGTCGAAATCTACAAGAACACGAACAGAGAATAAACAAAATGCTAGACAGGCTAAGAATAACCAAACTAGTACTACAACCAGATAAAATAGAGTCCTTCAGAAAAGAAGTGGCATTCCTAGGATACATAATTAGTAGCGAAGGAATAAGACCAAATTCACAAAAAGCAGAAGCCATTTCAGAACTTCCAACATCTGAGTGTGACAAAAACATTAAAGAAATACTAGGCATGTTCAGCTACTACAGGAAATTTATATAAAACTTCTCTGACATAGGATAACCACTACAAAAACTGGTATCACCGAAAAGTGAAATTTAATGGATCCAACCCAAGAATGCGAAGATAGTTTCAAGAAACTGAAAGACTGTCTCATTTCAGCACCTGTACTAATATTTCTAAATTTCCAAAAAGAATTCAACTTTACAACGGATGCGTAAGATTACGCAGTGGGAGCGATTTTAAGTCAATAAAAGAACGGGTTTGACCACCCAGTACAATATCTATCAAAATTTTTCACCGCAGCTAAAAGAAACTATAGCATTATAGAAAAAGAATGCCTAGCTGTACTAAATGCCCTACATCAAATCAGACCACACCTAATATAGAAAAAGTTCACTCTCGTATGCGACCACAAACCGCTCAACTCGATGCACAGTCTCAAAGACCCAGGGCAATGCCATAGAGGTGGGTATTCCGCTTTATGTGATATAATATGGGACACGTTTCAATACAAACCTGACAAACTCAATAGAAATGCGGACGCCTTATCAAAGAACCCACCTCAACCATCAGAGAAGGAGATCAACGAAAACCTTCCAAAATTAAAAATCATGGTGATAGAAGAAACAAAGAAAGCCAAGTCAACAAGCAAAACAAATACGCCATAACCCTCCACATCAAGAGAAGGCGAGACCCAAAGACCAAGGGAGTACTCAATAGGAATACTCAATAGGAGTAAAAACTTGCAAAATAGCTCCTGCAGCAAATCAAAGTCAAACAAGTGCAGAAAAAGGTAACGCTATATATAAAAAGAATAATGCCAACAGGCAAGAAAACAACCAAAAGTACAAATAAAGAAAAAACAAACAAATCACTTTAGAAAATTCTGGATTTAGTGATGGACACCCAGGATTACGACAGTAATAATAACGACAATGACGACTCTGAATTTAGTGATACATCCTCATCACACACGTTGATAATAACCTTCACAGCATTACACAATAGTTCAGCAGAAAGAACGTAGATAGAAGACCCGCGATACAGTGGCCTCAGAATTGATAATGCCAAAACCAACGAACTAAATAAAGATGACGAAGCAAACTTTTCATCCACGGACAGTCAAGATAGAACAATAAGCATTGCAACAAATGAAAGTGCAATAAGTGAATCAAATAACTCTAATTCACCAAATTCAGATGAGTCAGAAGATGAATAATCGTTCACGACGACATTAATCAGGGAAGAATTTGAAACAGCAAGCAAAGTATTAGAACAATCAATAGCAAAACACCAAGAGACCCAAGAAGACTCCGGTGATGCCGAACCACAACCCGAGCAACACACGCATTTTTTAGATGACGATTAAATATCAAATAACATACGATTTCGTCTATATGAGTTTAACCCTCATTATGGAACAACGCAACAAGATGAAGTTTTAGGAGAAAAAGTTAAAGAACTCATCAATGAATCACAAAAGAGAGTACAAATGAGCGTAAGACTTCGAGCACCATCTAAAATATCAGACAGCACAAAAATGAAATAAAAGGATCCAATAACAAAACAAAACAAAAACAAATGGCTGTACTCCTGGTAATTGAAGCAAACTTAGACAAAACTCAAAAACAATACAATACTCTAAAACACCAGAAAACACAAGACCAATAATAATGCCAAATCTGCAAGCACTAATGTCACCAGAATATAATCATTCAACAAAACCAAATGAACAAAGTACTCAATTAGTCGATTCAGAAAACAACAATTAAACAAACACAACGCAGATCACATCAAAAACAAAAATCATTAAGAAACTATAAAAACAGAATTGCCTGATCTACAAAAATGACATCATCTACTTCAATCGGTCACCGACAAAAGTATTAGAAACGCAAAAAGAAACGCCACAAGAGCAAGAAATAAGTTCAAAACATATTGATATAGAAAAACCGAGTACTTCGGGATCAAACAAGAATAATCTAGTTATTGAAATAGCAGAAAAACAGGACAATAGTTAGCAATTCTTAGTAGATTTAAATGATTCAATAGAAACACCTAAAACTGCAATTCCAAAGACTTACGATATAGCAATAGACAACACGATTAACGATAGTTTTGAACAAACTCAATCAGAGTTATTAGCAGGTCAATCATTGATAGATATTGAAGGGATAACGGAACAACCAAATTTAGTTAGAAATTGCTATAATATGCAAAACAAAACTATTTTTTATTTTGATAGCAAAAATTTATTAATTAACATCATGCCGCCTGATCCATTACGTTTATCTTTAAAATATGTAGCAGAATTAATTCCAGAATTTGATGGAAAAATTATCTTGATAAATGAATATGTTGAAAAATTAAGACACGCGAAGTCGATGTTATCTGATGATGATCAAGCAAAATTAATTCCAATTTTGAAAATTAAATTATGTGGAGATATATATGAAGCAATGATGAATGTAGCGATTGGTACTATCGAGGAGTTTATTAAAGTTATTAGACAAATTTACCCATCAAACGATAATATGCATACAATTTACAGGCGAATAACAGAATGCTTACAGAGACCGGGAGAAACAGTACTTTATTTTGCTAATAGATTAGAGGATTTAGTTTTTCAAGCTAAAAAACATCGGCAGATAACAGGAATGGCACAGCAAGATAAAACTCAGTTTGAGGCAGATATCCTAAGGGACGCTCTTGCAGCGTTTAAAGATGGCTTAAAACAAGAAATTAGGGTCGAATTAGGAATAGTACACAGTTTAGGTGAATGAATTGTCAGTATTGTAAAATGCGGGGACATGTCATAGAGAATTGTAGAAAGTTACAAAATTCGGAAAATAATGTTATGACTAATGAGAGATGCGATTATTGTAACGAAAATGGGCATATAATTGATAATTGTCAGCAACTTAAACAATTAGAGAATAAGCAAGGCAAATTCTGTACTTTTTGTAAGAATACAAATCGTACAATGAATGAATGTTTTAGACTGCGGAGTCAACAAAAAAGAGAATCGGGAAACGCGTAGATACTTCTTGGATCGAGTGTACAAGAAGTCGCAGTAATAAAACACTCGCCGAAAATTATCATATTTTGAAAGAAAATAACATAGGCGAAAAATATTCTCAAAATCAAAATTGCAATGCAAAAATGGAAATTTATCATCTTAAGTTGGATGAGGTGTTAGAATCGATAGAGATTATAAATCCATTTACTTTCAAAATATGTAATTTACTAATTGACAGCGGGGCACAAATAAATATAATTAAAATAGATCAAATTTCCGCTAATGTGCAATTACAAGATAAACAGATTTTTTTGTCAGGGATTACGGATAACTATATAAAAACCTTAGGAGTGGTTAATTTGTCAATAAATAGTAAGTATTTCGAATTTCACGTAGCATCAGAGGAATTTGCAATTTCTTATGATGGTATATTAGGAATTAAATCGATAAGGGAAAATAAATTAAGGTTAGACGAGGACTATATAGAAATCAATAATGTTAAACTTAAATTACAGAAAAATATAACTACAGAAGTGCATGGTATCTATAATATGCGAAATTCTGATAAATGTGATCAATATGAAGTTTGTAGTTTGAGTCAGAATGAAGTTTTAAGTAAAATTCTAGAAAAAGTTACGTTTGATAATGAAATAATTATCAGTCGAAATAAGGCTATTGATAAAATTAATAATCGAGAAAATATTGAAATATTTAATCAGAATTTTGAAACTGAAAAAAATAGACAAAAGAAAGAAGTAGTAGAAAATAGTTATGGAATAAATGAATATGAATGCATGTTAGAAGATACATTTTTTAAAGATATTACTACAGTTTTGACAAAGTAGTAGAGAGTAATTAAATAATCAATTCAGACAAGTTAGAAATATCTGAAACTGATTCTAAAAGTATTAGACAAATGCTAGATAATGATAATAAAAATATTGAAAAACTGATATTAAACATAAATACAAATCTTTAAGAGATAGAACAAGAAAGTAACTTTAAAAATGATTTAGTTAAAGAACATGATTATAAAGAAATTTTAAATATTGTTAACGAAAATAATGGCATGTTATTAAAATCAGATGAAAGCTGCTTTTTCAAGAGGAGCAATATCAATATATTTCTTTTGATATTGAAAATTTTCCAGAAGGGGTTGAAATGATATCTGAATTAGATATCTGTAAGACTGAAATTTTAAATATACAAGCTGGTGATATCACAAAAGAGGTTGAAAATATAGAAAATGATACAGAAAATGTAAATCGTATCAAAACATTACGCAATAAATTACAACGTAAAATTAATGGTGAAATAAATCGCGAAAGAATACAGCGCATGATAAGTAAAAATCAAACTGTTTTTTGGGTAGAAGGAGATGAATTAGGGAAATGTAACGTAGAACAGCGTGAAATTAATTTAACTAGTGATAAGCCTATTTATGTTAAACAATTTCCTTTAGCATTTAATTCTAAAAATTTAACAATTAAAGAGACAAGGAAATTAATCGAAACCAAAGCAGTTAGAGACACAAAAAGTCCGTTTAATGCTCCAGCATTTGTTGTACCTAAAAAACAGATAACTGAGGCAGAAAAACGATATAGATTAGTTATAGATTATAGAAAATTGAGTGAGGTAACTTTAGCCGATCCTTACTTACTTCCGAATATTACAGAGATATTAGATCTTCGCGGGAATAAAAAATATTTTGATGTTATAGATTTAAAATGGGGATTTCATCAGATACAAATGAGACCTTCAGATATTGAAAAAACAGCAATTAGTGTACATTTTTTAGGAAAGTTTGAGTTTTTAGTTTTTCCATTTGGATTAAAAAATTCTGCTCGAATATTCCAACGTGTTATTAATACAGTACTAAGCGATTATATAAAAAAATATGTTATACTTATATTGATGATATAATAATTTTTGGTGATTCAATCGAAGAATTAAATGAAAGATTTGATATATTTTAAGTAATGAAGGATTAAGACCGGATGAAAAGAAAATTGAAGCGGTGAAAAAATTTCCGATTCCTAAAAATGTAACAGGTGTGCAGCAGTTTTTAGGGTTGGTTAATTATTATAAAAGGTTTATTAAAAATCGTGCACAGGTTGCAAAGCCTTTAACGATATTATTGGAACATGAAAGACCGTTCGTTTGGGCTTCCGAGCATCAGAATACTTTTGAAAAATTGAGAAATCTTTTATGCGAAGCGCCTGTTTTACAATATCCACAATTTGATAAACCTTTTATTATAAAGAGTGATGCGAGCAATTATGCTCTAGGTTGTGTGATTTCTCAAGGTAAAATAGGGCCTTCTCTCTCCCTATCAATACACGCTGATTCCCTTTCCTCTCTGTCTCACTCTCTCTCTCTCTCTCTCTCTCTCTCCCTCCCTCCCTCCCTCTCCCCCCTCTCTCTCTCTCTCTCTCTCTCTCTCTCTCTCTCGCATTCACACTATGCCACATGTGAGTGACCGCGCGCTCTGCGCTCTCTGCTTCCTACTGCTCTCCCGAACGCCGACAGGTTGCGCAGGTGTGATTAGCTACGTCACATCCTGCGCTCTGCATGCGGTCGAGCAGAGACACTTGCCGCGGGCTCCACCGGCGCTGGCTCCGCTGCAGGAGCTGTCAACTCGCCTGTAGAGCTTGTCAGCTGTACAATGATTTCCACGACGCAGCAATATTTATTGCTACGCCGCAATTATTACAGAAGATATTAATAAAATAAAGTTTTAATGCGTAAACTTTCAGAGTTTTCTGCTTCTTCACTCATGTAGGCAAAATAAAATTCGCCGACATGAGTGAAGAAGCAGAAAACTCTATTATTATTAGGAGAAAAGGTGTCAGCTGCGCACAAATAAATTAATTGTACACTAATTGGAATTCCCGAGCGGGGGAGAAAATTCCACGTTAAATAAACACATCAAGCTTAAAAGGCAACGCTCAGGAAAGCTATCAACACGATATTGTAACCCCAAATCCAGAAATATACTTTCAAGAAATGGACTTCATCCGAATTAAAAGAGTGGATTGGAAAATAAATAATGTTATTTAAATAAACCAATTTCTAGAAAACAATAAGCCAGTAAAACAGTTAAATGCTCTATTGGAACAATGCATCAAAATAGTGGATCAAACAAGACCTCAAGGTGCCCTGGACACGGACTTTGTAACTCTTAGAGATAAAATCCTGCAATCGCTACGCAACAGCATAAGAGATGGAATCAAAAGCATAGGACACACAGAATACCAAACGATGAAAGGCCGAAATAGTATCAGAATAAGAAGATTAACACCATTGGAAGCTATAGGCACAATCAGCAAAAGCCTATTTGTATTAGTTTCTTTATGTAAGGAAGGATTGCCCTGGAAAATCAGTCGTTGATTGTCCTCCGCCGGTGTTGCACGACCATCTGTCGGCACCGGCTCTGTGCATAGTTTGTCGGTCATTTGGAAAAAAGTAAGGTTCTTAATAATTATTTACCTAGTTTTTGATGTATTAATTGAGTTTTTTTATAGTGTAGCTGGTTTTCCTGCTTTCCGGCTCATTGTATTTATTAGATGTACCAAGTGTACTGAATTTATTTTGTAGGTAATTTATTTAAATTTATATGTAAGATTTTAATGTAATTTTAATGTAATTTATTTGATTTTTGTAAACATTTTGTTGGCTTTTTAGCCCTGATTAGGAGCTGCATCAGCTCGAAACATCGGCTTTTATAATAAAACTCACGTTTTCTCGAAGAGATGCATAGTTGTCTTTATTGCATATATGTATTTGCCTTTGAACGGGGTGATTATTGTTAGGGTCACTTTTTTACATTTGATGTTATTTCCATTTAATTTGTTCGATTGAAGTAGATGATGTCATTTTTGTAGATCAGGCAATTCTGTTTTTATAGTTTCTTATTGATTTTTGTTTTTGATGTGATCTGCGTTGTGTTTGTTTAATTGTTGTTTTCTGAATCGACTAATTGAGTACTTTGTTCATTTGGTTTTGTTGAATGATTATATTCTGGTGACATTAGTGCTTGCAGATTTGGCATTATTATTGGTCTTGTGTTTTCTGGTGTTTTAGAGTATTGTATTGTTTTTGAGTTTTGTCTAAGTTTGCTTCAATTACCAGGAGTACAACCTGTAATGGTTCTTTTTCTTGGTTAGGAAGATAGAGAGGAATGAGGAGTTATAATAAATACACAGGTATATTGATGCTGTAACGTACCGAAGCTTTATTTATTTCAACTCGCAATAGATAAGTCTACGATTGAATAACGCCGCGAACGGGCCTTACCGCCGCTTTTATAGGAAAACACGTATATACACATTGAGCTCGGATTGATACACACATCAATCCGATACTCCCTACAGGAAACGCGCTCATATTCTATTTACACCGCGTATACATTTAATATACATATAACGCGAGAAAAGGCGCGAATCTGCCAAACGCTATACACGAGACGAAGCGCACTATTTACATATATTAAACCCGAGGCGAACGCTTTCTGTTTACACGGGGAGGGACAGGACCGTTACAAGCCATTTGTTTTTGTTTTGTTTTGTTATTGGATCCTTTTATTTCATTTTTGTGCTGTCTGATATTTTAGATGGTGCTCGAAGTCTTACGCTCATTTGTACTCTCTTTTGTGATTCATTGATAAGTTCTTTAACTTTTTCTCCTAAAACTTCATCTTGTTGCGTTGTTCCATAATGAGGGTTAAACTCATATAGACGAAATCGTATGTTATTTGATATTTAATCGTCATCTAAAAAATGCGTGTGTTGTTCGGGTTGTGGTTCGGCATCACCGGAGTCTTCTTGGGTCTCTTGGTGTTTTGCTATTGATTGTTCTAATACTTTGCTTGCTGTTTCAAATTCTTCCCTGATTAATGTCGTCGTGAACGATTATTCATCTTCTGACTCATCTGAATTTGGTGAATTAGAGTTATTTGATTCACTTATTGCACTTTCATTTGTTGCAATGCTTATTGTTCTATCTTGACTGTCCGTGGATGAAAAGTTTGCTTCGTCATCTTTATTTAGTTCGTTGGTTTTGGCATTATCAATTCTGAGGCCACTGTATCGCGGGTCTTCTATCTACGTTCTTTCTGCTGAACTATTGTGTAATGCTGTGAAGGTTATTATCAACGTGTGTGATGAGGATGTATCACTAAATTCAGAGTCGTCATTGTCGTTATTATTACTGTCGTAATCCTGGGTGTCCATCACTAAATCCAGAATTTTCTAAAGTGATTTGTTTGTTTTTTCTTTATTTGTACTTTTGGTTATTTTCTTGCCTGTTGGCATTATTCTTTTTATATATAGCGTTACCTTTTTCTGCACTTGTTTGACTTTGATTTGCTGCAGGAGCTATTTTGCAAGTTTTTACTCCTATTGAGTATTCCTATTGAGTACTCCCTTGGTCTTTGGGTCTCGCCTTCTCTTGATGTGGAGGGTTATGGCGTATTTGTTTTGCTTGTTGACTTGGCTTTCTTTGTTTCTTCTATCACCATGATTTTTAATTTTGGAAGGTTTTCGTTGATCTCCTTCTCTGATGGTTGAGGTGGGTTCTTTGATAAGGCGTCCGCATTTCTATTGAGTTTGTCAGGTTTGTATTTAAACGTGTCCCATATTATATCACATAAAGCGGAATACCCACCTCTATGGCACTGCCCTGGGTCTTTGAGACTGTGCATCGAGTTGAGCGGTTTGTGGTCGCATACGAGAGTGAACTTTTTCTTTATTAGGTGTGGTCTGATTTGATGTAGCGCATTTAGTACAGCTAGGCATTCTTTTTCTATAATGCTATAGTTTCTTTTAGCTGCGGTGAAAAATTTTGATAGATATTGTACTGGGTGGTCAAACCCGTTCTTTTGTTGACTTAAAATCGCTCCCACTGCGTAATCTTACGCATCCATTGTAAAGTTGAATTCTTTTTGGAAATTTAGAAATATTAGTACAGGTGCTGAAATGAGACAGTCTTTTAGTTTCTTGAAACTATCTTCGCATTCTTGGGTTGGATCCATTAAATTTCACTTTTCGGTGATACCAGTTTTTGTAGTGGTTATCCTATGTCAGAGAAGTTTTATATAAATTTCCTGTAGTAGCTGAACATGCCTAGTATTTCTTTAATGTTTTTGTCACACTCAGATGTTGGAAGTTCTGAAATGGCTTCTGCTTTTTGTGAATTTGGTCTTATTCCTTCGCTACTAATTATGTATCCTAGGAATGCCACTTCTTTTCTGAAGGACTCTATTTTATCTGGTTGTAGTACTAGTTTGGTTATTCTTAGCCTGTCTAGCATTTTGTTTATTCTCTGTTCGTGTTCTTGTAGATTTCGATTGTAGATCATTGTGACGTCTAGGTAGACTAACATTTGTAGGTTTAGTAAACATCCTAGGACCTTCTAAATGAGACTTTGGAATGTTTCTGTTACATTGCATAAGTTTTCCGGTATTGTGGCGTATTCGTAGAGTCAATTGATGGTTGAGAATGCTATTTTTTAGCAGTCTAAAGGGGCCATTGGGATATGTTGGTATCCACTTTCTAGGTTGAAGATTGAGAAATAGATGGCTGCTCGTAGTTGGTCCATGATGTCCGTGATTTTTGGCAGTGGATATTCATCTCTTCTGGTCTTCTTATTTAGTTTTCTGAAGTCTATGACGATACGCCATCTTGGGTTACCTTTGTTGTTTGACTTTTTGGATATAATCTAGATCGGAGAGTTGCATGGAGAGTTTGACGAGCCATTTGGTAGTCTAAATTGTTTTGCTGGTTGGTGTTTTTACGCCAATTCTGTTGCATTTGCTAGTTTTTTTGTTAACGTTATCTTCTTGTTAAGGTTCTTCATTTTGCTCATTTTCTTCTTCTATGCAACCGATGAAATTAAAAAGGTTCACGAATCATTTTGACTTCCATCCACAATTCAATGGTTACTGCTTCTTTATAGGTTTCTTGCAAAGCTTTTCACTGAGAGCCATGGAGGTAATCCTTTAATAAATATGTCTTTTGTTCTTCTTTTGGTTGGTATTATCATTGATTCATGACAATTTTCACCTTCTTGCCCTTGCAAAGCTTTTTCGGCGCTATTTAGAAAGACGTTGAACTCGTCGTAAAAGTCGCTAACTATATCTGATCCTTAGATTTAATATTTTAGTGTCATAATAACTGAAATCGCGTCCAGGTCCAAATCGCTGTTTGAGATGAGCGATAAGGTAATTGATGTTTTCAAGTTTTTTATTATTTAAACTCTTTTTGGCTGCTCCTGTTAGTTTATATAGCTCAGTATTCATGAACTATTTTTCTACTCCTGGTGGTGCCCGTTGATTGACATTTCGAATATCTTGAATGTAGACTTGTAACTGAGGTTGTTTACCATAAAACGAAGTTATCGTCGTTTTACAATTCATGTAAGCGAAGGAATCGCTGAGAGACTTGATCAGCGCGATGTTCGCTGCTGATAGGTTTTGTGCAGTGGATCCATCCAGTTCCTCTGTGTTATTCGACATATTGATGTTTTGAAAAAATTCACTTATGTATGAAACGCCTCCGCCTCTGCGCAACGGAGAAAGAAAAGAGGCGAGAGATAAAAAAAAATTGACTAATAAATTATTTAAATTTGGGATGGTCCGTGATACCGGGCGAATAAATTTATTCTAATAGTCACTTCAATATACAATGACTTAGTGCATTGTATTTGTTCAGCAATGAAAATGAAGATAATCGTGACGCAATGCACGTTCTTTCTCTACTAATGAAATGACGCAACGCGCTTCAGAATAGATGAAGACTTTAATTTTGGACGGCTGCTTGATCCTCTCGTACTGAAGATTGTTCTTTAGTAGGACATAATGCCTGGTAAAGAACAATCGTGCTGAAGAACTAAATTTATTTTTTGATTTCAAAACCCTTTCCACTCGAGATTACATGATGGATCTCGAGGTATTCAAGAAGCAAAAATGCGTGAGCGCTTAACATAGACGCAATGCTATGTGTTTGCGTCACACTTGTTTATCTGAAAATCTAGAATTTATTTTTTGTTCTTTGTCTTGAAAAATCGCTTTTTCCCTTCTAGGCCACGTAATGGATCTAGAGGTAGTCCAGTGTACAAGAAAGAATGTGCAAGTGCTTATTCTGACTTAATGCAGAACGTTTGCGTCTCACCATGTGAAGGGAGAAATCGAAAAAGAAAAAATTTAAAAATGACTTAAAATTTATTGAAGAATAAATTCATATGTACAAGTACTTGAGAACATCGCTGTTTGCTTCGTTTTTCGGGCTTTTGGAGCGCCAGCGCTCTCTAGGGGCTTTGCTGGATAGGAGACTCAATGCTCCTTCCAGCTCCAGTACCACTGGAGGAATGAACGCTCTTCCCGGAATTATGTGCTCTTTTATACAGGTGAGCGTTACTGCTCCGATGCTGAAGCAGCAAGTTACCCCCTCCATTCGTCCGAGCGCTAGTATCGCTGTAGATATACTGTTATGTGTAGAATCTTATTTTACATGTTTTGTCGCTATTAATAATTGATTTTCACAAAAATAAGAACATACGAATGTTTACCGATGCTTCACTAATAATGGATAATGGTTTTGGTGCTAATGACGAGCAAAATAACTCGCATACAAATACGCTGGTCGCGAGACTTTAACGCTTTTGTTGCTATTTTTACAATGTTAATTGATGATTTATCCTAAAAACTATACATGAGTCGAAAGCTGATGAACTAGCGATCATGTACGTTACAAATTTATACGAAATGTCTGTTTCGTATATTTTTGAGAAGTTTGTTGAAAAAGTGAAATATCTCATCATCACTCCGGGGGTTGGGCAAGATTAGCCGTGGCTGTCGACTCGATTACCTTACAACGATGTTTTTGGAATTAAAATTAACGAATCGCAACCGGGTTTTTTGCGTTTTTTAATCAAAGAATCTCATACGAGCATTTATTTTCATAAATTTATTATTTGAATAGATATGAATGTTGCAATTTGGCATCGTGTCCCATATATTATACACGGCCAAGCGGCATGCTAACTTGTAACCTGTAATTCCTAAAAAACACAAAATTATCACAATTAATCATGCCTATATTGACAATATTAGTAAGTATAGTGAATGTTACATATGTAAATATACGTAACATTTACTTTTAATGAATTGATGGTACGGTTCCTTCAGAAAGCTGCGGTAAGTACACAAAAATCATGAAAAATCTAAATCTGAGTAAAAGACATTTAAAGTTTCTGGTGTAAATCATATAAATAAAACCAGCTATACTTACAGAAACTATCCAGCATGGCTTGATTTGTTTTTGGTACTCAAATATACATGCAATAAAGCATATTTGGTGGTACGCGTACATCATGCTGTGTGATAAGTGCATTTAGAAGCTGTAAATAAAATAAAAATTATCGTTAGCTATTCTTAATCAAGTTATACTAATGATTACAATTACATGCAGTACTTACCATTATTAAAAACACGTCAAGTTGTTAGAAAGCATACAAAATAATACATCTGTTAGTCAGAATAATAGGCCCATCTTGCTGTCTCAGACCCGTACACCTAAAATTAAAAAATAAAGAAACAAAGAAAAAGCTCTTTAGGGATAAATTATAACTTATTAGTTTCCAATATTTATCTGAATAATTGCTGTACTCTGTAGAAGTTCTTATACTTAAAAACATCATATAGGTTATAAGCACTTAACTGTTACAACTGCTAGCCGACAAACTGCACTGATCTGATGACTTGAAGGTTGGATGAAAAACAGCTGTTTGGCTGCTTCTCAGGAAATTCTACCATACCGATTACATAGTAACCTCGATTCCCGACCCAACGCTGGGTAAGAAGGCGCAACATATTCGGGTGGCAAATTCAAATTTGTTGAATGCATTTACTTTAACACATTGAGTTTAATAATAATATAAAATCACACATAGAAAAATTAATATTTTACAAAAATAAATCCATAACTCTTGAGAAAGAAATTGTTGGTTAAATGGTTTTTATATGGTATTTTCAGTCAGATTTCTCATGAAACTACTCTATAAAAAGCGTCGTAGAATAATTCATTCTACAAGTTTAGTCTAGTTAAAATATTTAAAATTCTCGATTTTTTGAAAATTTGCTAGAAAAATATTTATCAGTTTTGAGTTTGTATCTTTAAGGCAAATTGTTTTTTTTAGCAAAAAACGGCTTTCAGCAACATATTCTACGGACTATTAACTGTGAAAAAAGTGAATAAAAAAAAATTGATTTTTTCATAATTTTAACACTGTCATAATAGTCAGAGAGTCAGGGAGTTCAATAGTGGGATATCGTGCACTTTCTTCAAAAGATTTTTTAACAGTCAAAATTTGTTTGTGGTAACCTACTGAAAGTAACCCTAAATTCTCGACTTCGGACCTGATCGGGAACATTGTTATTATTGCAAAATAAACTTCAAAAAAGCACTTTTTTTTAGTTTTCCGCGAATAACGTTTTTGTAACGCATTTTATGAAAAAAAGGTAGAGAGGAAAGTTGTTTAGAATTGAATTTCCAATCAGACACATGTGTTCCCGAATGCAAAATTAACTTTTTTCATCGCTAAATTGTTAAACAAAAAAAATATTTTTCCAAATTTTCACATTGCCACAGTTTTTTCAAAAAAAGATCTTTTTCGTCGGATAAGCTCTCAATGATGACTTTTAGTACAGACAATCTAAAAATCGTTGCCTGATCCGTATATCTCAAAATAGCGTCCTATTGCAAAATTATTTACCCGAAAATTTCAAACTCATTTCAAATTTGCCCATGGAACGATAAACGGATCCAACTGCGCTTAATCGATAACTTTTGACGTACTTAATAAATGCTAAAAAGGAATTTTCTTAAAATTAATATTTAACAACATTTTTAGCAATAAATAGTTTTTATTTTCTCCAATTTTTAAGTTAGAGAAACGCGGTAAAATGCATTTTAAAGTACTTAAAAAACCATGAATTTTCGTAAAAAATTCGTCAAGATCCGACCAATAGGAGCCGAGATACGAAATTTTTTTCAACCGACGATTACACCGAAACGATTTAATATTTTTTAATGAATTTTCACACAATGCTTGTTCAAATGATGCTCTAGATGATAGCATTTTCCTTGATAGTTGCAATGGACTTAATTCTTGTAAAAGGACCGATGAACGGATGCGAGATCAGCGCGCGCGGCCGCGCGACTGCTCCGGCCGGGCGGCGCGGTGGTGGGGGGACTGCCGCTGCGGCTTTCGTGAACCTTAGATGCAAATTGATTTTCTCGGCAACCAAAGGTCCTACGGTAATGCTTTTTTTTTATTTTATGTCTTTTTTCCTCAACTTTCACGTCGTGTCAATGAAATTTACATGAGTGCAATGCAAATACCCGAAAATTATGTTTTTTAGATGTAAATTTAATTTCTCGGCAACCAAAGGTCCTACGTCAATGCTTTTTTTTTAATTTTATGTGTTTTTGCCTCAACTTTCACGTCATGTTAATTAAATTTTCATAAGTGCCATACAAACACAAGAAAATTTCATGTTTTCTGTTATATGCAGTACTACGTAATGTTTTCATATTTTCTATATATAAGTGTATATTAATTTTAAAAGCTCAGTACAAGGATAGTGTTTGCTTACGATTTCTGCATTAAACGAAATTAAGGAATTAATGTCGATAAAATATGAGTAGATGCTTCTCACTTTCGGCAAGCGCGCTTAGAAATGAGTGAGCGGCGGTAAGGTGGGGGGGCCGACGTATGTGACTGAACTCAACGAAGCAGAGTCAGCAATACAACGACGATGCTCGAAGTAAATTTGTGTGTATGTGTGAATTCATATAAATGTGATTGGGTGTACTACTTTTAAATTATTTATTTAGTAAAAAGTTAATAATAATAAAATCTCTAATATTAATATGACAAATAAATGTGATTGGGTGTACTACTTTTAAATTATTTATTTAGTAAAAAGTTAATAATAATAAAATCTCTAATATTAATATTGTAATGAAATAAACAAATTTCATTACGAAAGAAATACAAATACGTGAACAGATACGCAACAACGAGGAAAATTCACGACTATTGCGCACTAGCCGAAAAACTCGAAGAGACCTCGAGAATAGGAATTGCCCTTAATGCAGCACGCAACACGGGCAGGTAATACGCAGATGCGGAAGGCCGACGCCTTGAGGAAATCAAGAGTGGAAGATTGAAGAAAAGCGTAAACAAGTGTCATCATCGATAGAGAAGCGCCGAGAAAAACCTTCGACGGTCACGTAATTAGGCGTGGCAGCGGAAAGTGAGAGGGCCCAGCGCCAAAAATCACCTACCTGTTTAAATAGAGAAGATAAGCGGCGGCGCGGTCACTAAGTTCACAGACCGAAAACTGATCAGTACGATCGATTGACCGCAAGTGCGTGATCTCTATATACGCAGACACAAATAGTCGACAAGTACTCGAACCTGTATAATTGTATTCTTTTGAACGCGCGCAGAAAACACGAAAAGCAGTAGTGCGCGAGTCTTCCGGAATTAAGTAAACGGAGAAGACATTCCGTTCGAGAAAGAAAAGAGAGAGAGAGAGAGAGAGAGATAGATACGGAGCATAGAACGGACCGACCGAATACCTGTAAAAAGGCCCAGACGCGGCGGCGCCGTATACTCTCTCTCTACGAAGGAAGACCCTCACAGCGGGAGATTACCGAGCGACAGCATCCAGCATCGACTTCTACATATACATGGATATAGATATACACGTACACATACAACACACCGAGAGTAGCAAGGTACTTTTTCTCTTCTTAAAATATCTGAGTCTTTCATTTCTATACTGGTCTCGTATTTTCCGACCCCTCACCCGGTAATGCGATCGTACAACGATCGCAAAGCAAGGGGCAATTACTGTAAATTCATGTTTAATAAATGAATGGATAAATATATACATATATACTTTTCACATAACGTATACCAGAGTCTTTATTTATTTCCCTTGGAACCATTGCGAATTAAGAAATTGTATATACATGTTCAGACGTAACAATATGACAAATAAAAGTATTAATTAAAACTATTTAAAAATATAAAAGAAATTTACGAATATTTTTATTCAATTATCAAGGGATAGTGAAAAGATCAAGGTAAAAATAGATTAACAAATATTATTCAATTAATTTTTTTTGAATAAGAATAAAAACCCAAATTGTTGTAATTACATATCTATTATGCAAACATACATAATTCGTTGAAAATAGTGTTAAATAAATATGGATTATCTTTAACAGTAGAACTACCACTCTCGCTTAAATCGCTCATTATTTTTTCTCTTATAAGTAATTTGGAATCTTTGAGTGTTTCGTCGTTTTTACAATGGAATATAAGATCTTTACATTTTTGAACAGTGCTTGATATACTTTGAAGACATGCAATTTTAATTTTAATTAAATTTGTAATTCGCACTAGATTATCAAAAGTCACTTGTTTGAAATTTACATATGGAATATATGTGCGTGGCTTCTTCTTCTCTGGTTCGTCGGTAACTTCACTAGGTGTAGACGAGTTAGAATTAATTTTTTTCTCGATTATCACTGATTTAGAACTATATGACGTAGTAAAAACAATGAAAACATTTTCGTTGATAGTAATGGGCATTCTCCAGCGAACGTGTCCCTCTTCTTGAAAGAAGCCGGAGACTTCTTCAAAATTTTCCACCAAAGAGCTCCATTCTTCAGCCGTCAATTCAACAGATTGGCCGATTCCGCCTAATGTGATTACAGGATTTAGACAACCATCTAGAATATCTTCTTTTAACCCAATCGAAATAATTTTGGAATTGCTCGCGTTTAAATTGTACGAGGAGTTAATGAAAGATTGTCTTGGTAACACAGACATTTTTTATATGAAAATCGTTTATGATCAATTTTAATGTTACCTGCTCGAGCGTTACTGCGAGAATGGCGAGCAAATAGTCGAAAAGATGCAGTCATCATTTTGCGTACGTGTATATTGTAGGTGCATCGACCTAAAGATAGCTTAGTAAGACATTCGCGCGATTATTCACAGGACCAACTTTATAATCATCTTCGTCTGTAAGTTTTTCTTCGGACCCGTTTTTTATTTTCACTCGTAAATATAACATAGTATGAGCTAGATCTATGTATTCTTCTCCAGAACCAGGGATGACAAATTCTATAGGTGAGTCATCCGATAGAGATGATATTGATTTATAATTTATCCATTGCGAACTTTCAATTGTCGTCTGCGTGGGAGGAATTGTAAAAAGAGACAACTCCTCCTTCATGCACTCGCAAGATGAACTATGTAGAAATGACATTTTAATTATTTCTTTTTAAATATATCAACTATCGCGCGTAACTTCTTCTTCTGATTTTTTTTCTTCTTTTTTACGGGCAGACTTTTGTTGTCTTTCTTCTGTTTAGGAGATTTTACTTTAACCTTTTTGGCAACTTTTTTCTCAGGCTCAACTTTCGACTGTTCTCCGTCGCTACTAGCAATTGAATGAGGCTCCGACAGTGAATTCACCTTCTTATACTCGCGTCCGTTTAGTAACTTATCCAAGTTGTCTTCTGCTTTTCTTTTTAAATTTTGTCCAGATTCCTGTATACGTCGCTTAAGTGCATCTTTAAGAGGTACCTTATTGTGCGTAACATCTTTAACAACGTTAAATCCTGCACGTACAGCTTCTTTACCGACTTCCCGAGATCCTCTTTTTAAAAGCGGTAAAATACTCCTGTATATCCCTCTCAAGCACCCACCAATGCCGGAACCTCTTTGTGGATTTCTATCTGCATATACAGTGTCGATTAGATCCGGTGAATCATCGCCACGTCCTACCTGCGCATCGAAATACGCGTCATAATGAGTGGAGGCCATTATTGATAAATTTTTTTAAAGTGTAGTGCAACACTGAGCGTCCCGTACTCGAATGGTACAATATTGCCTTGCTGGTCTCTTATATTGATTTCAACTGTCCGAAAATCAGAGCGCTGTAAAGATACGTAATTCAACCATGTAAATTCTTTTGATTTACTCAATCCGAAATCATACATGTCTTTATCTATCAAAAAAGATCTTAAGAGAGGTGTTTGTGTGTCACCGGTAATGTAAGGTTCGCAAATGTCGGAATAAATATTTATCATAGTTGGTAGGCCGTTTTTCATAGAAGCAGGATAGTCAAATGTGTAAGTTGAGCATTTATCATTTAGAATAATCGGCTCGGTGGATGTCGAGCCTAAAATCCTACTTAAATGCACAGATATTTCTATGCTATGACTTGCATTTTCCTTACATTTTTTAGTTATCCTTATAAAACCTCTATCGCTAATTTAAAAAATTAGGTGATCTTTTACATAATGCAATTCATTTATCTCCTTTATTAAATCTTTCAAATTACTATAATTTCCGTGAGAAATAGCCACTTCTACATCCATCTGGTCTGTACTGCTACTATTTTGAAGTATCGGAGGTCTCAAATAATTTTTTTTTAACATCTCATCGTTAATTTGATTAATATTAAGAGTTGCGATGCGTATCCAATTTTTTTCAGCGTGATCCGGTACGTGTAATATTGTTTGAGGGTAATGAACTTCGACAAGAGCCACCTTCCAGTGACCATGCAATTGAATCTCTTGAGGAAGCCGCACCCTAAAATTTGAAGGGCTATTATCGGGGAAATATTTTTTGCTGTTTGCACTCGATAAAAGTATGTAAAATTCTTCCTTCATTTCTATAATTGTTGTAGCTCGCTAGCGGGTATCCAGGAATTGAACTTGTCGGGATATCCAGCCCAACTGACGAGATATTGCTTATTTTGACCTTTTCCCTTACTGCGAATAATATTCTTAACGATAAAAGTATCTTTGCTTAGATCTTTACGAACTCGGGTCAATTCTTCTTCATAAAATATTCCGTCAATTTCTTCTCCAGCTAAATCTTGCAGCGTATATGCAAAAGGTGCTCTCGCACGTGTTTCAAAGATTTCCTCTGTATACGTTCCTTCATATGTTTTCGAAAAGACGTTCTTAGCTGTACTAACTCGCACCAGATCGTGTACGTGGTATTTAGGCTCTTGTGTTTTAAAATTACGAGCATATCTCTGCATTAAATTCTGATATGCCACGTAAGCGTTTTGAATGTTTACTTTACTAGGAGTCATTTTTATACTAGAGTGCTCCGTATTATTATAAGACTTTACCAAATTTTGTAAAATGTCGATATATTTTTTGGTGTTGAAATTCGTAAAGTATCTCCACATACGCTCTTTTAGAGTTCAGTTAAAACGTTCGGCGATAGCTGCTTTTACATCAGGACTCCTCGCGACTCGAAACATTATATTTTTTTCGTTTAAAAATTTCTGAAACTCTGAACCTGTGAATTCCTTGCCTTTATCCGACTGTAAAATGACCGGTTTACGGTTTTGACTCCTGGATAAAATTTTGCGGAAAGCTGAAGTCACGCTCGAGCATGTTTTGTCATAAAGAGGCTCTACCCAAGCAAATTTACTCAAGCAGTCAATCACAATAAGAATATATGAATAATTTTCATTGTACGATTTGATAGATTTAAGATCTGCAAGATCTGTTTCCCAAACATCATCAATGTTGGATACGTTATAATTTCAGCGTGGATATCGCAATCGTCTCTGTTTATGTAGTGTATAAGCATCCTGAGATTCTTAATTCGAGATTTTGATGATTGTAACGTTTTATAAAGTCTATCGATACCGTAGTAAGACGAAGTCTTAGACGGATCGTGATAAATCTTATTTAGTTTTCTATTCATTTTACATGTCTAGCAAACTCCAGATTTTTCTTTTTTTAGTCTGGCGAGACTTAGGTGTCTGATAATCACCCGAAATAATTGTATTGTCACCGTCTTCTTCGTCAATGCTTTCGTAATTTTCATTTTCACCGCTTTCAACGTCTTCTTTTTTCTCCTCCTTTGTTTTCACTTTAGGTGAACTTATACTCTCGTTTTCTGCTGATTTTAAGCTACGAAGAGATTTACGAATTTTTGATTTGCCGGGATCCTCAACGACACTGACAGCGGCTATAGCTGCACCTGCTTTCCACAAGGAGTTATTCCCGAAAAATTCTTTAGGTACTCCTATATCTCGCAATAATTTTGCAAATTGTAAACGTCCAGCTGTAACACTGTATTTCTTTCGATCGCGCAAAGCGTAATTAATTAAATCGACAATGTTGGAGTTTTCAATATTTTTTCCATTTATAGAGACCACATCATTGTCATTCCATGATATACGCTCTACACCGGCCCTGCGTAAACGCGCAAGCAGTTGTTGCGCTTTAGTGCGGAATGTTGGCGGCACGCTTTCAATAATATGCAAATCGCGTAGCTGAATATTCTGTTTGTTATCGTTATTATTATTATTATTATTATTCCGAAAAACCTCCTCCTCTTCTGCCTCTTCTTCCTCCTCGTTTTTGTCTTCGAGCTTTAAAAGCCTTCCATCACCAACAAAGTAGAGAAAACGCTGCAAAGCTTGACAATATAATAGCCACTTATCGTGCTCGCTTATGTCTTTTGAATTTAAAATTTTGCTCATTTCATGATCCAAGCGTGAACAAACTGTACCCGGTGTCTGTACAGACTTTAGAGGTAGCTCAATATGACCTTCAATTTGCGTGATATTTTCAATTTTGCTACTGTCGTTAGTTTGTTTTTCACGTTTGAAATTCTCTTCAGGAACGAGAATCATTTTACGAGCATGTTCCATACTTAAGATATATATGTTATTACAGGCGTTAACAGCAATGTCAAAATTTTTACACCGTCAGCAAGAATAATCTTTTTCTTCGTACTCCACCATCCTCTTTTCTCGGCCAAGCGACGAAGGATTTTTGCGTGTCTTTTCAGTTTAGATTTTTGAGAGTCACTGATAGAAATATTACCATTTAATATATTTAATGCACACTCACAAATACACTTTACAAGTGGTAGTTCAGCTTTTCTTAAAATTGTAATTCTCTGCTCTTTGCCAAGATAGTATAGCGCTTTAAGAATTGCCGAGCATTTTTTTGACAGAGGAGAACATCCTCCCGTGGCCATCATGCAGAACAGAATGAGACTAAATTGCTCAAGCTCTTCTATTTATATTTTCCGCTTAGGCACGTACACACATTCATTTCGATCGCATGGAAAAATGCAGGTGCGAAAACGAAGCTCGTCACATGTTGTCTGTGTCATGTCAAAAAGCAGATAAGAGTGTGGCTTTGCGGTAGCATGCCATTGCGACTGCCATTCGGAGTAATAAAATATAATTTTCGAAAATGGGGTATCGCACATTTGCTTTCTATACTTGAGAAAATTTTGCACAAAAGTTGTTTTGCCTGAACCTGAAGGCCCACAGCATAGCGCCGTGAAAGGATGTTTCCACCTTGTATCCATTTTTCGCAATGACGGTAGCAAGATTAATCGACATCTAATATAGCATAATTTGTTGAAAAATTCTAATTCAAAGCGACCTCGGCGGCGGCGGCGGCGGCGGCGCGCTGGTGAATCAGCTTATAAAAAGGCGCGGAATTTAAGCTCATACAAATACCGACCAAAGCTTATAAATCGCGGGATTTGAAAGCTTATAAAATGTCGCGGGTTTGAAGCTTATAAAGGTGGGAAAAAAGCTTTTTAGACATAAAAGTAAATGTAGGGTAAAATAACCAAATCAATTTATAACATGCAAAAGGACTGATTAATATAATTTATTAATATATTATATACATATATTGCTCTATTATATTTACATATGTGTTATAGATTACTATAGTCGAAAGGATAGGAAACCCTATCGCTTTCGAACCATCGTTTTGCATATACCGGTTTGCAAGATTTCGTTTCTTTGCGCGTAACAACATCGTGAAATTCTGTACGCCGAATGCTATCGTATTCTATCGTTAATGCACTCTCACGATTTTCTAGTACATACGATTTAATCCAGTTATAATTAACCAAATTTTTCGTCTTATAGTTGAGAGTGATACCCTTTATCTTGCATACTTCTACTTCCCCTCCGTCAGGTTTTTTTACTATGAATGCATAAAATTTTGGACCTCCAGAAACAAATCCGTTTATGTAACTAAATTGACCATAAGATTCTAATTCATCGGTGAGATCACCCAGTAACGAACCTGTAGCTGGCTCATATTCATCTTTTTGTTCATCCGATGTGTATATACATAAATCAGTATCATAGTAGAGTACTCGCCTTTCCAATTTTTCCAAATAAGTATACAATTTAAGTCGGGCTTGAGCAGTAGTATACGCTGCTATGACAACATTTGATATATCACTGAGATCGCTGGAATTATCACTGTATACCCATAACACATATACGCAACTATCATTTATCGGGAGCATTCCGATAACATCAACTTCCGAACTCGTCATCAGCTCCATAAATCGTTCTTGAGTTTTTACAACTTCTGTTTTTGTTAAATTCCCGCGCTGAGCGAATTTACCCCAAAAACTATTTAGCAGTAATTTCGCTACAGCTCTCAAACCCGGGTTATTTTCTATTTTATCGCTGTCTAGTAATATATTTTCAAATTTATAATAATTATCGATATATTCCTGCTTTGATTCTTCACTGCCGCATTCTACAGGCCATCCACTCGATTCTGTTTTCAGTTTCAAAAATGTATCTATAAATTCAGCGAATAAACCTCCCTTTTTTGTTTCGGGATTATACTTGGTGATCTTGTAGTCCCATATTTCGTAAATTTCAATAATTTCATATCCCTTTTGCACGGCTTTTTCGAGCTCGTCGGAAATCCAAGTTCCTATGAACGATCGCTCTTCCGATGACTCATGTGTGCACATACTATCTACTGTATTTTCACAGCATGTTCTGCATAGTAGGAATAGTAATCGACCGTACATTTTCACCGGCAACACGGGGTGATACAAATTTTTTGGAGGCAGGACCTTGCATTTAATAATACCATTGACCCGAGAGATATCGTTGGTATTTCCCGCTAATTTCAAACATTCGGGACCTACGTAAACTTTCGGGTGCCCTATTGGAAATTTCCCGTACTTGCAGATATACGGGTACAGCGAGCAAACATCGACATATTTTATTTTTTCCGATTCATTTGCCTCGTATAATTTTACTATATTTTCCGTACGACCTCCGTAAAAACAATCGCGAGCTTGTAGCGGTTCAATGTGAAATAGTTTGCAGGTACTTAGGAATTCAGTTATTTCAGATGCATCTTGCTTTTCTCGAACAAAATCGCATTCCCATTTCTCGATTAAATTATAATTAAAACTTTTGATTCTTTCAGAAATTGCTTCCGTTCGTGAAAAGCGAGCGTCTAGAGAATCCCAATTTCTTAATTTCTGGTCACGATTTATACGATAACACCTGGGGCAACCATGCCAAAAACATCCGTGAAACTGGAATACATACTTGTCGTCATTTACCTCCGAGTATCCGTCTACAACAATTCCTTCTAGGATTTTGAATTCGCGACCGTTATGCGCGTGTTGAATTCTAATATCTCGTCCGTGCTCTTCCCATAAAAGCCATTCAATAGCTTTCTTAGACTGGTTATTCGTTAACTGATATCCTTGAGGTGGCAAGATCCCTATAGTCGACGGCTTTAAAAATTTTTTTCTAAACACTTTCATACACGTCGATGCTATTGTTACACATTCTAAGAAAGGATCTGTAGCGCCTGTCTTAATTATCAGATCTCGAAATTTCAAACAAGCTTTTCTTAGAATGTCCACATCTGATTTGCAATACGATACAATTTCTTTTTGAAAATCAAATTGATAGTTTGAATTAGTGGTTTCTTCATACCATTTCAGAAATTTTGCTCTGTTCTCGTTAGACATCGTATCCGGAGAATAAAATCTTATGTCCGGCAACGGACCGATATACAATTGATTTTGCAGTGTGTTAAATAGATGCGGGAAAATCCCTTTTGTCAGATCCGGAATTCCAAATACTTTTGGAAGTGCGCTGAGAGGCATTGGCAGATAATTCAAACTATCTAGAAAAGAAGTTTTACCTATTGTCATGCTCATTATTTTTGTGCCATTCATTATAATCGACGGAGGATCGTATAGCTTGTCGTTAACCAAATATTTCAGAATAAATTGAGCATCAAATCCTTTAGCATTATGAGCAATGCATATAACACGTTTAAATTTGGATGTATCTTTAACTGTTAAATCCACCAATTCCTTCACAGGGTTAACTTTAAAAGTGAATTGACGAATTCCACACGTGATACAGTTTTCGCTCAAGTCCTCACTCTCGATACAATCTGTGCAAACTTGATAGACTATGCCTAAAGTAGGGATGTGTTCGAATGTTCCGTTTTGTCCGGGAATAGGCTTATCCTGTTTTGTTTCAAAATCGTAAAATACAAATAATATTTTTTTCTGTTCTCTGTTATTATTCTCCGCGGTAGACTGTATCTTTTTTAACGGAGTCATATAACAAAAGTGATTATACGTCTTATAGCATTTGCAAATTTTACAAAAAAATTGGCCGCATCGATGTTCTCGATTTTTTTCCGTACTTCTTACGTAAATCAAACATTTTTTACAGATAAAAATGCTATTAAATACACTTGCTCTCCTATTTTTAGTCGAGAGATACGAACCTGCTTTTCTATGATGGTCATAGCAGTCTTGATTTTGAAACGTTCGCAAGCAGTCGTTACATTTTATATGAAAATTATCTAAACACACGGTTCTTTTCAAGCAGGATTTACACTTGTTTGAACATCGGTGATCTCGCTCGTTTTTGTACGATTTATTGCACGGTATACAAAATCCCTGACTTCCACAGGCTTTAAGAATATTCAAAATTGGCTGTGAAAATGCTTCCTCCTACTGTAATACAAAATTCGTAGTGTGTGCGAAATTCTACCTTTTTAACGCTAATACCTCGGGTGACCCATCAAAAATGGGTTCTACTGCCCTTTCCTAATGTGCTGAACTTATAAACTACTATCGCTATTGATTCCAATGCTAAATAATTTTGGAATAATTTTATTCCCGAATACCGCAGCCAGTATCGGGTATACGTACTCGGGCATTAGTAACAAGCTCTTCCGCTAATCGTTTTTGCAACTGTCCTCTTGGTCTTCGAATACTATCCCATTTTTTCTGTAAATCTCCAACACGGAGATCCCCTCTTTCGGCGGTACACTCGCGCTACAACTAGCGAACGGGGAAACATAAATTGTCATTGTTCAGAATATTTAAAATAGATT